>QLOY01007426.1:0-15048 GCA_003313965.1 Megacollybia marginata
AGGCTCAGCTCAGCATGGCTTGAGCAGGCTCAGCTCAGCATGGCTTGAGCAGGCTCAGCTCAGCGGCTTGAGCCGAGCCATTAACATCACTACCCACCAGACTGCGTCACGAGCAGTTCCATGATTCGTTGACTGTATAGTTGGACCGGAGTATCGTTGCCACCTTTGCTGACTTTGCCAGCACCGCATTTTCTTTTTCATATCACACATCTTCGTCACTATTCCAATGTTCTGGAGGGTAGCTTTTCCTGCACTGGGTCACTCAATGCGAAACTTGGGAGGGTATCAGTACCAGCTTTAGGCATTTGTAGTTTTACATTAGCTATGTCGGGGGTCTTTGTACCTTGTGCTTAGTGCACACAGACGGTAGTATCAATAGAAACATAGAAACAATCGTCCTCTTTCCCTAGCTAATTGGCGCTGGTTAGTCGTTGCTCATCAACCAAACAAACTTTGCCGTAGACATTGGTTCGCGTTGTTCTGATTCAGGACTTTTCAATCATCTCACTTCCTCAAGAAACCTAGTTAGGTACCAACCCCTTCCAGCGCTCATTTATCACCACGGAATCAGCTTCCTCTTCCATCCTCCATCCTCATTTCCACGTTTGCAGATATCTCAGTCATTGGCGCTTATCGAGACGTCACTGAGCGCTCCTTGCCAAGGCTGAAGGGAGATTTATAATCCCCACCATTGTGAAATTGTGGTATACATGTTGTGTCGCAATTGTGTCGTCTAATGGTACAGTGCACCTCATACTCAACATTGGCCAGTTGCAGGTCTTATCTGTCTTCAAGCTGGTAATAGTAATACTGTAGTTCTCTGACCACAAGTTCGTCGCCTGTCCCCTGGACTGATGAACTGAACCTAAAACAGGGGGACAGTCCCCTTCATTCAGAGGCAGTGAACTGGACAGCAGGACAGACTCAAATGACATACACATTACCAAATTAGGTTGTAATCATATGTATTGAACTAAATTCAGCCATGAAGACAGAAATGGGGGTGGGCATGTTAGAAAAGCAACTTGAAACAATTATTCCTTGCCCCACTGCACATATATTTTGCAGTTCTTCCATTCTTGGCCTGCTGTCTGATGAAGCTGAACTTTGATGTCCCCCCCTTCCTTCGAGCCAGTGGGACACATGACATAAGCAATTAGGTAATGAACCTGTGGTTGGAAAACTACAGTAAACGCAGGTCACCAAGAAAATGTCTGTCTTTTAGATCAAGGATCAATAATCAATCAATATATGTAGGAGGTTTTCCTTTCACAAGTAAAAACAACAACTCTGTACTACTAGAAGTTGAACACATCAGCTTGCAAGTCCATTGAATTGCATGAAAAAATGCATGAAAAAAGATTCCTGACAATAGGGGAGCTCGAGGTTGGACTTATTTCCTACTTATTTTTTCATTTTTTTCTATGTATCTCATTTGGGATCGACAAGGGGTATGCAAAAATTTAAGCGCTGACACCGGGTAGGGGGGGGGGGTCCCAGAGGGTCGTTAATTCTGAAAAGTATACCTACTTTCACTAGGGGTCTAGCACACAATTCTGACTGTCTAGTCAATCAAATGAGTTGGTACACACTATTGAAGCCAAATTGAAGCCAAATTGAAGCCTAGATAGCCCCCTGAGAGGTCCAGTAGAAGGTAATTTAGCAACTTACATAATGACTGGTACGTATCTGACAGTTGACATCCAAATTTAGAATGAAAAATCAGGCCATGAGGGACTGATTCTACAGTTATGAGTGCAAATGCAATGCTGGTGGATGAGTGGGTAGTGGTAAGAGGCAGTGGAATAGGTTTTAGTTGGTGGCAGTAGTGTACCTTCCTATTTAGGCGTGGGAATATATACCTCTATATAGTAATAGGGGGAGGGGGGGGGTCTCCTCGAGACCTTAATCCTGAAAAACAAGGGTGTGTCTTAGAAAAAAAATTTGCATACCTCTTGGGGATCGAAATGAAGTCAATCCAATGTAACCTTTTTCCATTCGGAGAATTGAAAAATTAGTAGAGGTTGACAGGTTGTGAATTCAGATGGATGCAGATTTATGTGGTCAACTTTATGCAGTGATTCGACTGGGTCCATGCATTAACTGAGGCAACCGGCCCGTGTCATCCGAGAAAGAGCAAGGACCTATGAGTCTACCTCGGTCCAGCTTCAGTCAATCTCAGACTTCCTAGATCCACAGTTGCCAGGCTAAATTAGCAATGAGCAAGAAGTAAATGGCACTCACAAAGAGGTCGATATCTACCCTCTTTTTCTTAGCCCCTATATCCCACTAATGTGAAGCCACTCTGCGTTCGACGAAGTAACTGATTCTGACCGATGTGGCAGTCTTCCTCTTGCAAATCTCGATATTTCGATGTTGTGCCCCTGAAGATGACCACCCTGGTTGGGTTGTCCAGAGGACGTAGATTTTACTCAACAACCAGAATTTGCGACACTTCCAGCATGTGTGACTTAGCTTAGTTTGTCCAATACTCTTTTTTATCTATGTCTACCGTGAGCACGCGTAATGTCTTATCTCTGGTGCGCTCGTCTGGGTGATATCAGCTGACAACTCGGCCAAAGGAAGACTGCGTTTACTTCTCCCGCTTACAAACTTCGCTCCCGGCGTTATTCTATTTTAGATTTTTGGGAAAGCTGGGCCGCCTTTCATCTGAGATGAGATAGTCGATGTGAAAACAAGCCAGAGTGCAAAGCCGCGAAGACTTAACTGACCTATAGGTATGACGGTCCCTCGCATCAAGATTTTGATGATAGGCAACACCCTATAAAACATTCGAGAGGGTTGAAGGGAACATATCTACCCAGAAAGGCAAGAACAGGATTTATCTACGGCCGCCTACCTTCCCGGAGCTTCAGACCAAGTATCACTCACAAGTTTGACCCGCACACCCTCCTTTAATCGGACAACCTTTGGACCACCTTCTCTTTCAGACATATGCAATTCCACAGCAACAAAATCCTAAAAAAAGTCAATCTCAATGTCAACTATGTATTAAGGGATTCGTTACTCACATCAACAGCAATCGGACCCGCAGAGAAACTACCCACTGTAACATCAGAGTCTTCCTTCACTTTTAACATTCCCTCCCAGTTCAAACAATCAGCCTCGTAAGAAGATAGGAGTTTCAATGCTATTGTTTCCCCAATCGTAAATCCCACCGCATATCGCGATTGTACAACCCGAAATCGGCGGTAGAGTGAGACTACGATCCCACCATTGCCCTCGGTGGATAACGTGGAGATAAGGGACGAAGAACCGGTAAATTGGAGATGGAATGGGATGGCATCCGTCAATGCAAATATACCTACCGCCGGTAGGTATAACTAATGTCGATGAAAGTTGAAATTTGAATGGAAGAGAAGTACATACCTGTGCAAAAAGTCCCTCTCCTTCTTGAAAAGGGGGAACGTTCAAATGAAATTCTTTCCACTCTTCCGGACACGTTTTGATTGTTTCTATCAGAGAATGGTTGTGTAGGATTGGATGGGGAGGACGGGAGCGGGGGTTGTATCGGATCTCGATTGAAGATTTACTGCAAGCAGTCCAATTGGTAGGTTTACAGTCCGGAGGAATCAGACTCACTTTGTAGTGTTCCTAAAGAAAGCGAGAGTACGGGGAGCGATGACAAGAACTTGGATACTGTATTTGCACTCTGCATATTGTTCTTGTCCGACTCCAACTCTGTAAGTGGGCGGAAGCTTTTGTTTTTCACCGTCATAGTTGAATTCCTCGGGGAAAGGGATTGTAAAGGGCAATGCATCGGGACAGTCCGATGACGTTCTATCGCTCTGCTTTGAATCAGGATATAAAGTATGAGTTTCGTTAAGGATTTCAACGTCGAAATCATCTGAGGAAGTATGAACTTGGATTCTTCCGATGAGCTTTTCATATCGTCAATATCAAACCACTTGATTCGTCTTTAGCGCACCTTCAAAGAAACCTTGAGAATATTTGCAGGATTATCGAAATGCAGAGATCCGAGAATGGAAGCCTGTCTTCCATAGCAAGGCACTTCTACATTTTTTGTGAGGTTTTGAAGAACGATAGTGAGATTGTCGTTTTTTTGAACGTGAATCCCGTCCCGCTCGGTCGATGGGGGTCTCACAGGTCTATACTCGAGTCTTGTTTCGTTGGTATGTGGTTCAGGGCTATATTCTGGGATAGGATCTGAGGAGAAGAGGTAGGGTGGAGGATCAGACATTTTTTTGGATGGTTAGAGGTCAAGGGATTAATGTGGCCAGAAGTTCCCTGATTTGAAATAGTTTCACGACGATATGACTCACTCTGTTAGCGCTCCGTCCACGTGCAGAGTTGACTCGTTTCTTTGAAAATAGATGGTCTGGTGAGTGTCTTCTGTGCCTGCGCCGTAGCAACTGCCGCAATTTGTGACCGCGCGGGGTAGATAGAGACCCTAGAGAGACCATATAGGGATGACGTAAGTACTCCAAAGGAAGCGCCGTTCACGTCCGATCAGGCTCAATGCGGCTAGCGCCCAACCTCGCTGCGGATGAGACCATATTGGAACTTAATAAGCTCTTTGTGATTTGAGCAAGATTTGAGCAAGCCTGAGTGAACAGAGTGGATGGGCGTGCATTTTTCAGTCAAAGATAACTACGAAGGGAGAACATAGTTCATTCTAACGAATTGCTAAATATACCAAACATATGCTGCAGCAGCTACTGCGGTGACAATAAGCGCTCGAAATCCAAATGGAATCATTAGGGGAGCTCAAGGTTGGACTTATTTCCCACTTATTTTTTTCATTTTTTTCTACTTATCAACATTCCCAGGGGTTTGAGACTTTGAAATTTTGTTTATGATACCTTGATATACAGACTAATATATGGTTAAGAGCCCACAGCTCTAGACCCCTGGGAATGTTGATAAGTAGAATAAAATGAAAAAAATAAGTGGAAAATAAGTCCAACCTTGAGCTCCCCTATTGAGTGTCTGGCCGTAAATTTCGACTGATGTTTCAATCCAGGGATGGTATCTTATCGTACAGACCTACTCCTTCTTGGGTTAATTATCTTCGAGGCATAGATGGTGCTCAATAACCACAGTTTGGACCACATGAGGGACATTCCAGCTTATTTTACTACTTATTTTGTTACTTACTCATTTGTAGGCCTGATATGATAATAAGTGAAGAAATAGACTAATAAGTGACATCATAAGTGGATGCATCCAGCCCGAATGCTTAAATTGTTTGAGCTGATTTCTTGAATCTCCCTCGTACCTCCTAGTATTGCCTGTGTTGCAATCGTCTGAAGTGACAAGATTCTAGCAACCCAGGATCCTAACGCCAAATTCAGACCAGGATGTACATCTGATCGATATACAAAGCCTCGGACAACATAGAGAATGAATGTCAGTTTTGACTAGCGGGTTGAGGTTCGCAACCCTCTTTGGTTTTTTTTCGGATCAACCACAATCAATGCGGTGATAAAAAAATTGTATACTACCAGGAATGATTCACACGTAGCTTCTATTATGCAGTCGACCGTTATGTTTCAACCGTTTGACGTCTGACCCTGCTTAGAGTTCAGCTGGTAACCAACACGATTAGCCTATGTTGTGGGACGATACATTCGATTCCACTCTGATATCTTTTCAAGAGGTACTTAAGCACTTGCTCTGTGTCAGAAAACCGCAATCAAGATATGCAACTGACTTAAACGGAGTTTCCTTGACGTTTACATACTTGACTCTATCAAACATTGTATAAAACCTTATATAATCAAGAAGTGCAACCCTAAAAACGTACGGCCGTCTGCCCACCCGGAGCTTAAGACCAAGTATCACTAACAAGTTTGATCCTTACTCCCTCCTTTAACCAAACAACTTTCGGACCACCTTCTCTTTCTTGCATACGCAATTCCACAGCAACAAAATCCTAAGAAAAAGCTTATCCTCAATGACTAAAGGGTCTTTATCGACTCACATCAACAGCAATCGGACCCGCAGCGAAACTACCCACTCCAATCTCAGAGTCTTCTTTCACTTTCAATGTTCCTTCCCAATCCAAAGAGTCAGACTCGGAAGGTAGCAATCTCAATGTTGTTGTTTCCCCGATTGTAAAACCGAGCACATATTTCCATTCTACAACCCGAAATCTTCGGAAGAGTGAGACTTGGATTCCATCAGATTGGGTGGCTAATGTCGAGAGGAGGGACGGAGAACCGGTGAAGTGGAGATGGAATGGGATGGTATCTGTTAATGTGAATATGCCTATCATCGGCAGGTATAACTAGTGTTTGATGATGAAAGGTGAGAATTGAATAAAAGAGAAATATGTACGTACGTACCTGTGCAGAAAGCTCTTCTGCTTCACGAAGGGGGGGAATGCTCAGATGAAATTCTTTCCACTCTTCTGGACATGTTTTAATTGTTTCCAATAGAGAATAGTTTGGTAGGATTGGAAGGGGAGGACGGGAGAAGGGATTGTATCGGATCTCGATCGAAGACTTACTGCAGGCAATTCAGTTCGTACATATGTCTGGGGATGGACCAGACTCACTTTGTGGTTTTCCCCAAGAAAGTGAGACTCCGAGAAGCCATGACGAGAATTTGGAGAGTGTATTTACACTCTGCGTATTGTCCCGGTTCGACGCCGTGAAGTGCGACTCTGTAGGTAGGCGGAAGCTTCTGTTTTTCACCGCCATAGGCGAATTCTTCAGGGAAAGGGACTGTGAAGGGTAATGCATCGGGACAGGCGGAGGACGCTCCGTCCCTCTGTTCTGTATTATGATGTAAGATATGAGTCTCATTTAGGGTTTCAACGTCCAGATATCGATGTGAAGAAGTATAGACTTTGATTTTTCCAGTGAGCTTTGATATCGTTAATACCAAAATACCCGATTCGAGCTTTTAGAGCACCTTTATAGAAACTTTGAGAATGCTTATAGGATTATCGAAGTGGAGAGACCCGACAATGGAAGTATGTCTTCCATAGCAAGGCACGTCTGCGTTCCCTGGGAGGTTTTGAAGAACGACAGTGAGATTGTCGTTTTTTCGAACGTATATCCCGACTGGTGGGGGTGGCGCAGGGGCAGGTCGATAATCGAGTCTTGTTTCGTCGGTCTGGGGTTCTAGGGTGTATGTCGGGATGGAATTAGGGGAGGAGAGGTAAGGTGGAGGATCCGACATTTCAAGTTGGGTGGTTGAAGATCAAGGGATTGGACATGGACAAAAGAGTTCCTTCTTAATGTGAGATAGTTTCACGATAGGAAGCCTGACCCACTCTATTAGCGCTTGCGTGACCGAGCAGAACTGTCTCGTTGCTTTGGGAAGGGATGGCCGGATGAGTGTCGTTGTGCCTGCGCAGCAGCAAGCGCTGCAATTCTGGGACTGCGCAGGTTAGATGAAGACCACGGGTTTATCATGATGGTGTCACCGCAGCAGATCGGCCAACTCTAGCGAGGGATATAAACATCGCATGTACTTAAGCATGTAAGATTTAGTTTAATCCATCGAGTCTATTTGTCCGCGAAAAACTCGGAGAAGGGTGTTTTTACGTTTTGTTCTCATGATCTGGGTGTCAGTGACGAACTTAAATGAACTAAGCGCTTAACCTCGCTGCGGATCAGAGATAATATCAGTAAGAAAACAGTATAGCAATCACATGAAACGAGCAAGGAGTGAGCAGCATGAGTTCTCCAGCGAATGAGACGCATGAAGCGAGCACGTTGGTTCAACGTTGATTGGATATCTTTATTTATACTAATGGTCCCGATATCGCCACAGATGTGACCCATCCATGTGCCCGCAGCAGCAGTAGCGCGGCTGATTCCGGTGACGGATAGAATGGAGTGATGTAGCTAAAGGGCTAGCGGAATGACTTCAAACACTGACACGGACAGATAGGTATCCATCCTTTCGTCCTGGTTAGAAGGAAGAAGCAACACAAAGGCCCGCAGCGACGGCAACTTCGGCGCTGAGCTCACGTCACGTGTTTTCCCTCCGTCATGGTAGGTAAGATAAGTACGCTCGAGGTGGAAACGATCTAGTTGTGCGATTATGGTGAGATGGCCAGATGCTTCATCAATAGATGAACAGATAAAGCTCTGAGATCAAGTCAAAGTGATACGTACCACGTTGAGTGAAATGATGACAGACACCTGGACTGTGACAACTCGAGTTTGTTTCGTGGATAGTCTACCATCTTGACACAGAACTATGTCACTGAACAGCAAGCCAGAAGTCTTTGAAAACTAATTGGAATACGCTGTAACGATCCTTAATACCAACAAAAGTACAGTGCCCAATGGATCGAACTCCAATGCTCGGGTAAAAAATGAATGTAAGCCAGGTATACAGTGCTATACCACTAAGCCATATCAACTTATGTATCATGATATGAAGAGCACACTGTTAAGAGAGACAGTTAGGCACTGATTGACCTGTGGATTCAGCTGTCTGTCTGTGATTAATGTGTTTCGTAACCCCTGTGTGTTTCATCGACTTTTCATTAGCAAGTTCACTCCGTACTTATATAATTGGATCGAAGACCTTCTCGTCTTCCACACTTGCAGTATTCACACCATGGTTATATACGATACCTTTTCCGTCCGTAATCGTTCAGTGTAGTATCGCCTGTCACTGTTTATCCACTTCAAGTGCTATTTTTCAAAGTCATAATACTTTACCACAGCGAATGACCCACAGTCAGCGACGGTATTCTATCGGGTGGCTTGAGGACTTTATGATCTATTACAGGTAATTAAGAGTGTGTGATTTAGCCTAGTTGGTTATTGCATACTCTACTCTTACTCCATCCAGACCAATTTTTTCCGATTTTTTTCCGAGCGTCAGAGTTCGTTTCCCTGCATTGCAATTCTGTAAAATCGAATCAATCCATTTTTGGTGTTCGGTAGGGTATTGCTTTCCGATCTAGAGTTTGTGTATTTATGATTCAAAGATGCGAGCTTCTAGCTTAGATGACAGAGTCTTACATTTCAAGGTTGTATGTGGTGAAACTTTTGGTGGGTTCGAATCGTGAACTGGATCGCATTCTGAGGCAAGGCCTTCCATTCCACCGTAGAAAAAGGCTGCTTGAGTTAGGACTGCCCATGTTTGTGTTAATCAGACTGTAAGAGTAGAGGGGAACGTACAGTCAAGGAAACGAGCCTTGGAAGCAGGCACGATATTGAGATAAGGCCGTGGTCTGGTGCGCCACCGAGATCGACAACGAGACAGACGAGGAGAAGACCGACGACGGTGATAATTTTGAGAAAAGCGAACTAGAATTCGAATTCGCCAAAGTACCTGTCGGATGTCAATCACCGAAAGATCGACAAGATGAAATATACTTACTTGACGGCAGCCACATTGATGGCTATCAATTCAAGAAACATAACCGTGCCGTAGATAGCCATATGCTTCTTGTCGTGGTCCCAATACTGAATAACAATTGAGGCTGCGTTGATTTCGGTGGGTGCAGTCATTGCGGTTTTGAACCAGAATTGCCGGCCCATTGCAAATCCCGTTGCTTCGTCGACAACGACTGAACTCGATGAAGCCACCCGGTATAAGCGCTCGGTATATCATCTAGGAGAAGCTTAGGAAGGGTATAGAACGAAAAAGGGAATACGCATGGGGTAATCATAATGGTTTACATAAACGTTAAAAACGTTTATGTTTCACTCACTACAGCAATTCGAGATTCTAGTCCGTTGGATTCTGTTGGCAGACAGACAATGTTACATGTACGTGCTTCTCGGGTATGTCTACTCCCGACGAGTAGAAGGGAAGCAGACAAAGATGTAGGATCGGGATCCCGTGCTTATCAACGACCATCATGGGGCAGATCTCGAGTACTTGGCAGGAAAGTCACAATTTGCATCACAAATCCGCAATCCGCGCGGTACAGTTGATACATATTGTGAAGTCGAGGTTGGCAGTGTATATACACAAAGCTTGCAGAGCGGTGAGACGGAACAAGAGCTACAAGCATAAGGATTCGTGCCAAACCAGACTTGGAAATTGGAATCGGGGGCTATGATCCTCGTCGAATTAGCTATCTGTGTAGCACATCGCAAGAGAGATTCAGTAGTTTGTTAAGTACAACTCGTAATATGAGGGTTCTTCGACACTCCAGAGTACTGCTCATCTGAAACGATGGTGAGGTAGCAAGTAACCGAGCATCGGAATGACGTAAGGGTCTGGCTGTGAGATATCGGGCCTCGATCAGGAATCGCAAAATTCAGATAGTCTATTCGTATAATAAATAAATAACTGACAAACTATTGGAAAACTTCCAAATGCGACCACTACAGGACAAATTTCCAAGTCGGCGCTATGATCGAGGGCCGGAGTTCAATGATTGGGCACAATGTCTGCATATGCAGGAGGCCGTTCAGGAGGAACAATGCGGTGAAAACTCGGTTTAGGGGCTATACTCTGCATCGTTCCCTCGTAGCGTGGAAGTTCGTTTCCTCTGGACCATCCCGGATGTGATAATAGGTGCTTAGTGTAATCGTCTGTCATCACGCTAATCCAACAGAAACCGCACTCAATTCTGCCTGCCTCGGGTATCACAGGCCCGACGTATGTCTGAGTGTCTCTGAACACAACCCAACGCTTTGACGGGCTGTAACTTGCTACATTTGGTCCCGTAAGCAAAGGATAACAAGACAGACAGGAATAATCTATTGCCTACTTACATGGGTTGTTTCCAGTTTGCCCGGACCTAACAGATTGCCCGGAACTAACAGGTTGCCCGGACCTAACAGGTTGCCGACTGTCGATGGTTGAGCCACAGTGAGCTGAGGATTGCGAATAAAGAGCTACCTAGCAAGATTTTGAAGACTTTGGGTCGATGAGAACAACGGGGGGGTGAAGGGACTAGGTAAACTCACTTGGTAGGTACCGGCGTCGCACTGACAATGAGAGCAACAAAAAAGATTAAAGAGACGATAATAGGAATCCGTAAAGCCATGAGACAGGATTGATACGAATAGATTTTTTGGGGGGGAGACCAGCTCTGACGAAGCGAGCAGAGCCATGCGTATTTTTATAGATCGGACCTGAAACAGGATCAAATGATTTATAATAGTTACACACCATTTAGGGCAGCTATTCACCTTTTTCCGCTCATGCTCACCGCATATTTTCATACCATTCAGCGTCTAATTAGACGCCCTCATCTGTCTAGAGCATCTTCAGTGAGCGAAAAAAGGTGCTGAAGAAAGAAGGAATTGCATGTTTCGTTCTCCGCGTATGCCGAAAACAGGGTTGCGTACTTACCTTTTCAATTTTTGAGATTCACTGCAGTACCTGACGGTATTTGATCGGAACGAGCTTTCATCGTCGATCAAACCTTTCCAAGTTGACTTGTTGCTGTTTGCCACCGTGTTTGGGTGCCAGCGAACGGAAGAGCCGGCGCTGTGTGATCCCGTGCTTATCACGGCAATCACTTCATTTGTAACTGCCTACTGTTACAGCCTAACCAGATCCAACTTTGAATCAGCTGGGCAGGAGGCTGTCTTGCCGGTCTCATCGAAGCGCTCATACATCACAACTGCAGCAAAATAGATTGAGAATACGAGCAATGGTGTACCGTCGCCTCAGAGGTTCACGGTCTATTTGTCAAAGTGAAATTTCAAAAACATCACTTGCTTCTGGGGTCCTGGCACTCCGTGACTGTCAGACTGTGACCCAGCACTCAATTGCAAGTTACCGACCGCTCGTGTATTCGAGAAGCACTTACTGAGGTACTTGGTACTCAGAGAGTGGCTTTCTTCTCCGACAGGATACCTACTTTTTGGTATGCAAAATGCTTATTGGAGCAATATTGGAGTACAGTGAGTCAGTAGAATACGATGAAGGAAAGTCACAATTTACCAGGCGTGTCGAGTTCGCGGTACAGAAGACAAGACAATTCGAGTGCATATCTACAGAGACGGTGAGAGCTACGAATTCGTGAGCCAGACTTGGGGAGGAACCGAGGGCTATAATCCTCGTCGAATTAGCTATCTGTGGAGTACACGAAGCGCAAGAAAGATTCAGCGGTTAACTTCAAATGAGGGTTATTCCAAATTTCCGAGGGGTCTAAGTATGAAACGATGGTAATGCGGAATGACACGAAGATTATGTAACGGTCTGGCCAAATCGGACTGTGAGAGATTATTGACACACATGTTCCAACAATATTCAAGATTCGCATAATTCGGATAGTCTATTCGTATAGTAAATAAATAACTAGATGGACAAACTAGTGGAAATGTTCCAAATGGGACCACGACAGAACGAAATTTCCAAGTCGTCGCTACCATCGAGGCACAATGCACCCTTGGCAGGACGTCAGAAATGCCGTAACAGGCTGTTAGCACGGTTTCTTGTAGGGACGTAAACCCTCTAACAGCATACTCCGTCGAAACGTCCAGCCATATAAATCCCAATTCGGTACTCACCAGAGTCCGTGTCAAGTCAACAGCTGTCCGATTGTCCTCGAGTCCGCAGGTTCGTTCGCGAGTCCGTTGTTGAGTCCGCATCAGGTACGTTGTCCGTTTGTCCGTTTGTCACCAAGTAGTACAAATCAGGCCCATGTTCGGGCATATATTCACATAGATACAGCGCATTGTATTTTATATACATCAAAAAAGCTGCGGCAGTCCAAACGAGCAAATGACAACGCTACAATGACAACTTTACTGACCTCCAGACTGACTATCCCCGCTAGACGTATGACCTCCAGAGTTGTGAGGAATCTGTGGATGCGCATGAGGAGAGGGATGGATATGTGATGGGGGTGCAAGATGGGAGGGAGAGTACATTGGATGTCCTCCTGGATAGGGACTGGGTGCAAACTGCATTGGTTGTCCATAATAGCCATGCTGATAATATGGAGCACCATCCGACTGAGCGCTCGGTCCCATCAGCACATAGTGGTAGTTTGAAGCGCCAGCGTCCGACTGAGCGCTCTGTCCCTGCGGCACATAGTGGTAATTCCACTGCGTCACATGAGGGTTTTGGGGTACTGGCGGTATCGCATGAGGGTTTTGAGGTATGGGCAATATCGCATGAGGGTTCGTGGGTATTGGTTGTGCAGGGATGGGTGTCGTGGGTACCAGTTGTGCAGTGGGAGGGTTCGTTGGTACCACTTGTGGAACGGATGGTGCATTGGCTGTCATCGTGGACTGAACATGAGGGACAGGCGGAGCAGGGAGCGTAGGCTGCAATGTGGTATCTGCAGTAACTGGTAGCTTCGGGTTACAGTGACACTTGGCGGGACTCGAGGACACGGCAGAGTCAGCTAGAGGGGGGTGTTTGCGACTGGGTTCTTGAGCGGGTTGGTAAGTCTTACTGTATGATGGTATAGGACTTACTTGGTGTAGCGGCCTCTGCGCTATCCTCTTCCTTTACAGCAACTTTCCCAGCTTTCCCCTTCCCCTTCCCCTTCTGTTGTACCTCCGCTTCGTCCACCTTCACGCTAGCTTTGCTTGCTCATGTCTTACGAGGGGATGGGATGAAGTCGTTGTCGTCATTGTCATATTTCTCGATGTACTCCTCATTGCTAAGCTCGGCGTCGTCTTCCTCGGACACAATAAAATTCTCCGACTTGATTTTACCACCTTGCTTCGATCTTTTCTTACTCGGTGCAGAAGGTCTATCCTTTAGAAAAACATTCTTGCCTGAGCAGAATGTGAGGATTGGAAGTACACCACTCGAAATGTCTATACAGACTTTAGGACTCATATCAGGAATGTGGCTGTGCAACATACCGTCTGGACTGCCTTTACAAAATTGCATGGGCATGTCCTCGTTAGCGAGGCAGCTGATGAGCTGGAGTTTTTCGGACTTGACAAGGTTATCGATACCTTTGCTCTTGCCTTTTCTGGGTGGCGCATTGGGAAGGGGGACATCATCGGGATAGTTCTTGATACAGACACCTTGTTTTGCCATGATTTCAAACAGGCCGATCCAAGGAAACTTGTCGGGAAGTTCCATTCCTGCTTTTTCTGAACGGAATAAGTCTTTTAAGAGCCATGTTGCAGAAGACTTACTGGCGGACTGTTGGAGACGCTCCCGCAGGGTCTGATCCTCCTTGGTTGTGTTATCATCCACAGAGCTCTTTTTTACAGAGGACTTGTCGTCCGGAGTCTGTTCCAGTAGTTCAAGCCGTTGTCGGAGGTTGCCAATCATGATGGCTTTTGATGTCCCAGCACTAAGACTAGATGAAGCCATATTTTATACAGGTAACTAAGCACTTACTACGTCCATGCCTGGAAGTGTTCTTGAAATTCATTAAGGTCACCAAAGAAATGATTTTCGAGAAAACCCTTGACATTTGGGGATATGTGGGCAAATCGAAGGGAGTGGTCATTAATAAGTGATTCGCCAGCAACGACCAGAAGGCTATGAAATCCTTCTTGCTCCACATTGCCTAGCTAAACATACTCTGAGTTCATTGCTCTAACAATCAGAAGGTTCACTCACCAAGCGTTTTAAGTCTGCAACTGTCTTGCGGAATGATCTCCCCCGAGCTTGTGCCGTACCGGAGGCCTGCATTGCACTCGACTCAGCGTGCATTGTCAAAATTTGGTCAAAATGCGGGATAGCCCTGAACAGCTTGTAACATTCCCCACGAACTATATTGTGCCCTTCGGTCGTAGTGACTAGAGACAGATATTAGTAACGCATAACATTTTGGAGAGTAAAAGAGACTTACGATCATACTGTGTCCCTGGTGGTAGCCGGGCCAGTTCCTGAGCGAGATTCTCAACAAAATATTTTCCGTACTGATTCCAAACATTCTGATGCCCAAAATGGCCAGTCACTACTTTACGGATCACAGCAACTGTTCAACCAGTGTCGTTGGCCATCTGCGCGATCAATGCATTGATTGCCTTGATCCCATCATCGATGATTTGCTTGGACTCGACTGAAGGACGTCCACTCTTGGCTGCAGCCTTCTCCTCCTCATTATCTTCATCGTCTGAGATTTCGGGTGCAACATCTTCAAAGAGCAAAACATCTGGGGGAGTCGGCATTGAAGCACTTGCAGTGGGAGCTGTAGGTGCAGCA
>QLOY01007438.1:0-18347 GCA_003313965.1 Megacollybia marginata
TTCAGAGCAGTAATTTGACCACACACAGCACAGCCACTTTCTTGAAATTGTGAAGGATCTGTATTGGTACAGAAGTCACGGACAATACGAGCCTGTAGTTTCGGTGATGCAGGAGGGGGTGGAAATGTGCTTGCTGATTTCGCAGACTTTTTCTGAGCATACAACTTCCTTGCCTCAGCCTGGCGCATTTGCTTTTGTGAGTTAGTCATGGAAGCACGTTTCTTAGCTGCACTGCGAGTATTTTTTTCACGTTTTTCACCTGGAGTAAGCTCCTTTTCAATGGAGAAGACACTTACATATCCTGTACAGTTTGCACATGAATGATCAGAAGTAAAAGCCCCAAGTACATTATCTCTGAGACGAGACATAGGAAAAGAGATATCATGGATTTGTGCAATCTTCTTCATGGAGGCAATGGAGAGCTCTTGCACAAGTACACTCACAGGTATGCAGGCATGACAGTAACGTGTATTGTCTGCATATTCAATCAGCTGGGATTCCGGGATACGGTCAATATATTTGAAATAGTACGACTCAGACTCCGATGAGCTAGGAAGTTTACTAATAGCAAACGGTTGAAGGAAACCAATATTAATACGTTTAGCATGGCCACCACCTGTTGGAAATGTTTGATGACCACTTTTTCGAGGCTTCGGTGATGGTGGTTTACGCTGACTTAACACTTTCCAATGTTTTAAAAAGGTACCGACATGAAGTGCATAATCTCGTACAGTATTGCGGAGCTGAAGCCTGGCAAACACCATCCAAGGCCATATAACTGCACCATCGAGCTTAAGATTAGCATTAAAATATGTGAGTCTGTTCGATTGTTACCTTTACGGTATGTACGTATGTTTGTAGCTTATAAATAGGTCTGTGACATACTTAACGTACTCGAGGCGGGGTCACATGCTCTTTCCAGCACCTCTGCTTCTTTCTGTGATGCCCCGACTTCTTCCATTCCATGTAAACCATGTCCGCCGACTAAGGTAACTTTTGTGCATAGCAACCAGCATCATATGTACATCCGCTGTTCTAGAATCTTGATGAGATCGCCGCCTTATTGCTTTCGGTATGTCCACTTTTGCTGCCGCCTCCCTGAATGTTTATTCTGACGCCGTCTTCCCTTTTCATGCAATTTACGACCTTTATACAGAGACTCTCATATTGCTTTGAGTGCCATGGTGGCTTCTTCTCGGGTCTGTTTTTTGTATAAAGCTGGGGCACCCACACCACTGTCTCCGCCATTTTCGTGCTGCTCTGCATTCCATCCATCATCACAGTCTCTCCACACATGCAACCGGATGCTACTCTGACTCTTGCTCTACCATCACCGACGCAATGCAACGATGAGCGTTTCACTCCCAAAGCCAAGAAAAAGGCAACCGCCCGTGACAAGAAAATCAAGCCCATCGCCGATGCCATGCGCAAGGCATGGCAAGACTATGGCGTCTTACTTTCCGTGAACATGCAGCAGGTTTTGGAAGTCATCCCATAGTGAGTATATATACATGTTTCTTTTCTGGCCTGCCATTCTAAAATTCTTTCTTAGTCCTGCAGAGAAGGCAGCGGACGGCCATTGGGAGATAATTCATCCCTCTGCTTTGCGCAAATGGCTGCAAAACCGTCAACATCATTTCCACCTTTGGTGCGCTTGCCGTGTAGTGGCACCAACCACAGCAGTCCCCATGCATCTGGCAAGGGTAGTCTCCGAGGCCACTGGGCTTTTGCGTGCAACAATCCTAACCATGCTCTCCGTTGCCAGACGTGGTGTATGTCTTATGCAGGTGCCATTTCGCCCATTCTGACTTGTGCTACAGTGATTCTGTCTCCCATCAATGATGGCACCAAGCTCCCCTACTTTTATGGTCAATATACTACCTATGGTAAGGTGGTTATTCTATTATTCTACTACTTAATATCCTATAGGTTGCGTGAGCACAAACCTCTCTATTCCTCGTGTGGTGGGGCACCACTTTGATCCTGAGACTGACATTGCAGGATCTGTTGGGACACTCACGCCATCTCCTTCCAATGCCTCTTTGTCCTTGATGGGAGCCTTGGGACCAACACCCTTCAGCTGGAGTGTGTCTCCTCCTGCCACCAAGCAATCTCGTGGCACAGAGGAAGCGGAACCGTCCTCTTCCAGTAGAGCCACCATTACGCCTTCTTCTCCACTTCCGTCTCTGCCTCCGCGTACACCCACTCCTGACTTGCCTTCAGTGGCGTCAATTCTCAAGCAACCACATCAGGAGATTCTCCCCAATTTTGAGCCTCCTATTCTCATCAAGGTCAAAGGCAAGGGCAAGGAAGGAGAGGATGAAGATTTTTTCACGAAAGCACATGATGATCCCATGGCCACACCCACACCAGCTTCTCTCAAAAGAAAAGGTATGTGGCTTCAGGTTATCATACTGCTATTTATCTGGGACAGTGGATTTCGAAACACCTAGACCTGAAAAAATGTTGAAGACAATGGCTGCTGCTTTCCGTATCACTCCTTACCCCTGTTAGTGGATGTATTCAACTTGATGTTCTGGTTTCTGATAGATTTCAGTGCCAACGCCACGACGGGAATCCCCCATTCAAGATTTCACCCCCAAAGCCTCTCGTTTCGAGCTGCCATTGCTCGCTACCCTTGTGTCTGAAGGAGCAGCCTTCAATGATATCCTGGGCAAGCTGGAATGTATGCGTGGTGTTGAGGGAGCCACTACCCGACAAGTCGCTGGTTTGCTCGCCCGTTGCTGTGAATGTGCTCGTATCACCTTCGCAAAGGATTTTGGCAAACATCGCTGCCCTTCAGAGACTAAGGAGGTCATCGTTATCGAATAGAGAGGTAAGTCTGCTGTTGCCTGCAATCTGTCCTACTTACCTGCTCCAAAGTCGCCGGAAGATGCAGCGGCTTAGTCGGTCAGTGCGTACAGGTTGATTTCTTGCTGGACTTTTTCTTGCACCTGTGTAGCTGCCTTATCTGTACATATGCAATTCCTAAAATAAAAAAAGAAAGTACCTTGTTTTCGTCTTATGTTCTATTGGTGGTTGTAAGGCGACACTGAAGACGAGCAGGAAGAACTAGCATACCAGCTGCTGAGCAGCCTTCCACGGTCACGAATTGCAACTATCCAACGACGACTTGCACCATTGCTACAGTTCAACGTTGTCGGATCAATCTCACAGGTCTAGTGGAATGCATCATTGGAGACGCGCATACCTCTTCAGTCCTAAGCATCTGCGTCCACAACAACTACCTCACATCTGTGGGCTCAGACTGCAAAGTTGCATTATGGGCAAGGGGCTACCGAACCGAAAATCCCGGACCGGACGTTGGTAGGTAGGTCCAGGTCGAAGGCTCTGAAAATTTTTCTTGACATACATCCCAAATGGCCTGTAATGTCAATACGATGTATCCCAAAGGCTTCAAAACCATGTAAGCTGTACAGAACAGCAAGGACATAGACTCCAGGTGTCTGATTCAGACATATGTTTGCACATTGCCAAACTTAGCCAAACTGGTCTAAATATATCCCAACAGCCATTTCGGGGCTTGACATTAATTATATGACCCAAATGTTGACTATAATGTATCTTATTGTTAATAGTAACTCACTAGAGGTCACAGTTTTGGAGACAGCTTGATGGGGGCAAAGACCAAACAAAGGCGGGTATGGGTGGTGGGCAGAGTTACCAAATTAGGCAAGTCACGTGACCCACAGGTAGGTAGGTTCCCTCGGTAGGGCCTTAAAAATTTAATCGACGTCCGGTACCTTATTTTTTTTCCGGTACCCCCTTGATTATGGGATCTGACAAACTCGTGAAGGTCATCTCAGACCACGAGATTTCAGTTCTTTGTGTCAGGTTCAACGATTTCCGACTCGTTTCCTGTTCCAAAAACCAAACAGCTAGGACGCATACATCCCCGGATCTCACACCCCAATTTGCGCTGACTTCTCATCGAGCTGCTGTTAATGCCGTTTTGATTTCGCCCAGCCTACTCGTTTCAGCGTCAGGGGATCGATTCTTCATAACTCATCTGCCTCTCATGAATATCCCCCATCATCCAGCATATCACAAGCAAAACTTCCATATTTCACAGAACCAAACTGCATTTCCTCGGTCACATTTGCTATTGTACTATTACAGCGTCTCAAAGCCCACTTTCCAATAGCCCGTGAGTCATCTGGACACCGTTTGTTCATATCAGCTTTCATGATCACCTCCAAAGTCATCCGCAATGACACTCATTCCAACAAATCATGGACCATCACTCAGGGTAAGTTTACTCTCTGCGAAATCAACCAGATGCACTGTAAGATGCACCGCTACCTTGATTGGGAGTGCTTATCAAACGCTAGTGTTAGCACTCAAGTCCAGATGGTCTCGATCTCAAGATCTCAAGGACAAGTTTGATTCTGTCTGAAAACAGACTCATCGGGATTCACGTTTCAAGCAGAGGGCAGCCACTGCCCATTTTGTGGATTCATTACGTTCAGACAGACCTAACAAATCATTCTAGATTCAAACAGGCTCAATGCAACACTCAGTTTCCTTCCATTATTGTACCAGTGTTAAAAAGGCCAACCTTTGGTGGCAACCCGAGTCCCTTGGGACCCAGGCCATATCAAGCTGGCTCAGATTGATATAGCTAGAAAAAGTCAAATTAACTCATGTAGACAGATTTAACTCTGCTGAAAAAGGCAACATCAGCTGGTGGTAGATAAGTGTCTGAGCCACTAAATGGTCAGGATCCTAATCAGACTTGGTAAATATTTGATGAAACCATCATTTTCTTAATAGGCACTTAACACTGGAGCTGCCTTGGTGAACAACAAGCCTATAAATAGGACTTGTAATATACAAAAAGGTCAATCCTGATGCAGGCTATGTAGAATTCAGGAGTAGGAAAGTGAAAATCCAGCAAAATGTACAACATGATACAGTGGCAGCTCTATGAGTATTTTGACAAAGAATAGCAATTTTCTCAACAAGCAAAGCATCAAATGACTTCAACCAAGCCATGAACTCATGCAGAGAGGTATGGTGGTGAGTTTGAGCAACAGCAAGAATTGCCTTATTTGGAAATTACCATGGATATTTGCAGTGTTTTTATGACTGACTTAAAGCTGATTTTTTTATTGTGAGAACTATAATGATTATGTAATATTTGTAAACACCATCTCAAAGAGCTTGAAAAACTGTTGGCAAAATCATCTTGGTTGATAGAATTTGGCTGAGAACTGAGCTCACAATGAGCAGCTGAATTTGCTCATTTTGGCCAATTTTAGAGGTTAGACCTCCAAAAACAGCCAAAATGGCCTTTTTGTAAGAGCACTTACAGCATCAATTCTCAACCAAAATGGTTTTGCCACAGTTTTTCAAGCTCTTTCAGATGGTGCTCATAAATATTACATAATCACTCTAGTTCTCACAATAAAAAAATCAGGTTTAAGTCAGTTATAAAAACACCACAAATATCCATGCCATTTTCCAAATAAGGCAATTCTTGCTGTTGCTCAAACTCACCACCATACCTCTCTGCATAGGTTCATGACTTAGTTGAAGTCATTTGGTGCTTTGGTTATTGAGAAAATTGCTTTTCTTTCTCAAAATACTCACTGTATATAGCTGATATAACTATCCAAAATCCTAGTTCTTTAGCCATTGTATGTAGCTTTTGGAACAACGGAAAACTTGACTTGTGACTCACTGAGAGTATCCCATGGTAATCCCTTATAAGGAAAAAGAGCCATAAGTATTCCTTAAGTAAGTATGATCTCTATGTTACAACCTTACTTGATGATTCTAAGTCAGGGCAGAAAATCAAAGATAGTTGTGACATGGCCCTACTAAGCTATCAGTTCACAGGAAGCTGCATATGGTCTTGTGGTGTAGCTGGTAGATTGAATTATGTCAGCCTGGGTTCAATTCTCCCTGCTGCCCTTTTTACATTTGTAAATTTCAAAACATTGTGCTCACTGTTTGTTTCCTCAGGTAACAAACAGTGATGAGGCTATTTACTAGTGTTTACAGACAGTGACAAGACTCTTTATTAGTATTTACCTTGTAGAAATAAGCAATATGTTAGCAACTCTGGGCAATCCCAGTCAGTCCAGTGTCTATGAAAAGGTACACTGCACAGTCAGGATGTTGCACACTCATCCTTGCACAGTGAGTTGAGCTAAACACACTCAGCTAATTGCACCATACTCGAATGTTTGTCACCTAAAGTGACCTAATAGGGTAAGTCTGCATCTAGGATTTGAATAGGACACTAAAGTAATATGTCATGTAACCTGACCTCAAGATGAAGGTGAGTCAGCCAAAACATACCCATGACATAAGCATCCCAGAATATGTAATCCATTTGCTGAGATAAGCTGATATGGGCTGGGAAATGCCAAAATAAACTTGCCCAAATGCGGAAGGTCAGGGTGTTTTTGAAATGTGACCCCCTTGACCCATGGGAGTGAAAGGTACGAGGCATGACATAGATGAGTCAGACTATGTCATCCAACACATTATGTAATTATTACATGTCACAGAGTGGATGGTTAGGCCCCCTCAGGCTGCTTGGCTGCTCAATGACAGTGTGAGTGAGACTAAGTGGGGCTGTATGTAACCCCCCATATAAGCTGATGATATCATGTAGTTACATAAAACATTCCATAAAATGCCCAATTTGGCTTTCTGAGTGTGCAAATTATGGCATATTAGCTGACTGTGCAGTGTGTTCCTTTTCGTATATACCCTTAATGAGCCAATCATACAGACATATCAACCCATTTGCTTCCCAACTTGAAAGTCCTCTAGCCTTGGTACACTGGTGCCCAAGTCAGTTAAGAATTTGGTCATTTTGGTGAAGCCACAGCATCACATTGGCAAGAGGAAAGGTGAAATTGTTCCCAGCCTCATATAATTATGTAACTGGGGTCACACTGTTACATCCCTGTGACAAAAGTCAGCCTAGCCTGAGGGTACCAGGGGTCCTGGATCAGACTCGGAGAATAATCGGTGGAACCGTTGCATTTTTTTTGGGCGCTTAGTGGGCGCTTACCAGCCAAGGTCGCTCTGAAAACACCGAGTCCTATAAATAGGGACTCGGAATGTTGTGAATCATTCTGTTTCCGTCGCGTATAGTACACAAGGGTATGGTCTACAGTCACTATATTCAGCCTGTTGCTTCCCTTTTGTGGCAGACTGTGACCCGGCCACCTGGTTGTTCTTGTCATTCTCTGCCGTCCTCTAAAAGCCAGCGCCTGCTGGTTCGTCACGCACCGTCAGATTCATCAGCATCGTCACATCTGTACACATATTCCAAACCTCATACCTTTTTACCCTTCATCTTTGCAACGCATGTCCATTCTTGATCAACCGTCTTTCTTTGGCGCTCCGCTTGCTCGATTTAGCCAGAAAAATCAAACCTCTCCGGCATAGCAACAGCAGGCGTCGTTGAAACCTTTAGGCTTCTCCGATCTTAGAACCAGCACTTTTGTCCGATAATCATGACTGTTCCCAGTGATGTTCGAGAAGCAGAAAGCCTACTGCAGTTAGAAACCGCCCCTTTTCTGTGCAACCCTGCCATTGCTTTTTTTTAAGTTTGCACCATCCGATCTCCATGTCCCTCAGGCTCAGGTATTTGATTATCATATCGTTTTTCTGATACTCAAGGCCTTCCACTCCCATGTCGATCTTTCCAGCCTCTCCAGACTTGCTACGATTCACAACCAAATTGTTGCTACCCTCTCCCGACAATGGTATTCGTGCGACTCCTCCTCCTATGGAAACACGGAGACAAAGGGATCTACTTCTCTATGTGGTGTCTATGCAGGCTACGTGGGAGGACTTTAACACCCTAGTAGGCATGAACCCTTGTACAAGGAAGATTGAGCCCATTGCATAGTACGTCTATATACATTAACATATTGTCACTGATCAAGTTGTTTTCAAGCCCTGCAGAGATGGTGAATCAGGACTCAGATGCGACAGAGTGGCGTCTGGTTCACCCCACTGCAATGTGTCAGTGGGTGCAAGCTCACCTACAGGGTTTTGCATTGTACTGCGCCTGTGCAATCCTTGATAACAAACCCATACCCATGGTGGTTGTCTACCCCGCAGCTGGCAGTGGGCAAGGCCAGGCGTTTTTTGCCTGCAACAATCCCCAGCTTTCTGATTGTTGCAATCTGCGATGTATGTTTGACATTGTTGTACGAGTATCTGATCCCAGTATTCCAGTTGGCCTCAATCAAGTCCTTCTAGGGAGACCACCTGTGCTCTGGGGAGCATATAACAACGATTGGTATCAGGGCAAGTTGTTTTTCATCTTGATTACTTCTAAGCTTATGAGCAATCAAAGAACCGATAATGACTAACATTTACCTTGGAGATGTGGATGGCCACTTTGATCCCTCCCATATCCTCTACGAGGCAGGCATTTTTTACCATGGAATGGGACGTCCCGATATCACACCCTCAAATTGTGCCCAAGCTCAACCAGATACCCTCGACTATGAAGGAGACTATGAGGACGAAACCATGTCAGATACCCATTCAGACACAGAGTCCTATTCTGCAATGCTCGATATACCGGAAAGGCAATCTCCACCTTCTGTTGGGCAAGGTGTACAAGACTTGGCGGTTCTGTCTGACCTTCCACTCGTCAAAAGGGAAGCAATTGGTGGTATGTTGCTCTCTCTTTCCCATGCTTAAAAACTGTCTGAATGCTACTATAGGGCCCTCTCTGCTTTTGCAGCAATAACTACAAGATCCCGAGTTTACACGAATTCGACAAAGTTTGGGAAGCAAAACAACACGGCACGGTGCTACAATTCATGAAATCGAGCAGATCATGTCCCAGTGCTTCCGGTGCAAACGGTACATGTGGACGCAAGACTTTGTCTTTCACAAGTGCCCTGAAGTGATTGAGCTATTATCAGATTAGAGACTGGTTTTGAATACACATCTTGGGCTTTTGTACGCTACTTTTCTTGATACTGTGAATACATACTATTGAGTCTACGGCACGATGTATCTGATTGCATGAGGCTTGGCCCAACTGAGCCAAACAACCTTGTCTTGAATGCCCGTCGTTACACCCCATGCATCTTCCCCAATTTCGTTTTTTATGGGCCCACCAATGTGGTTAATTTGGACCAGCGATCCTCTTCTGAAGAAGAGGCTGTACTTTGTAGGTGCAGATATTGTATTTGATTTTTTCTCATGATACACCTAGTGGAAAGATTAACAACGGTTTTGTCGTGTTTCAATAATTGTAATGCTACGTCTGCATCAGCTCCACCTCCACCTCCTCCTCCACCTCCACCACGACAAGCCCCGTCTCCCACCCCAGTGTCCTCAGTGCGCAGTGCTGCTCCATCATATCCACAGAGTCCGACCCCTCCCCCTTCTGTACAAGATGATGAGGCAGGCTCTCCACTTGACTTTGCCACAATATGCTCTACCACAGTGGAGTCTGGGCATTCCTGCTTAGAGAACAGGCCCACACCAACTCTTAGGTACATCTTATTCAGTGATATTCAGTCTCATTCTCAATAATGCCATCTATCTAGTCATAGTCGCCTTTTTGATGCTCTTCTTCGCCATGTCATAAATCCTGTTCGTCGCAAATGTGGGGCTCGTTATTGAAAATTTTGATGTAGACAAGGAGTTGTACACAACAGATATAGATACCAGCAATATAGACACCAGAAATGTATATAGACAATCTTGAATGTATATACCTGATACCCTACTGTATCTGCTTTATTCAGGTAGAAGAATACGGACACTCCCAGAACCCTTGCCTGACTGCAATAGTTGTAGACTGTTTTCGCGCACTTTCTGATATTTCTCAAAGGCCTTTTGTCGGGATTGAACAGCACGCTGTAGCTCATTGACGGACGCATGCTGCAAAACCTGTACTCTCTCATTCGCCCTGTTAAGTTTCTGTGAGGCTTTCTGCAGGCGTTCATTCTGAAGCCGAATCCCCTTGTCCTCACGGTCGAGAGATTTTGTATGGGAGCTGGCTATACCAGAGATGAGAAATAGCCAAAAAAATAGAGAAGCTGTTTACTGTACCCTTTCTTGCAAGACTTCGGTTAACACTGCGTTGGATACCTCCTGGCTGGTATGACGTAGAAACACCTGTCTGCTCTCGAGCCTGGGGGAAGATGGTATTAGAGGCACTGACTTGGAGTTTCAACATACCTTATCGGCCTTCATTCGCCTAAGATCGTGATCTCGACCCTTTAGTGTTCCACCTACCAGAGAGCAATGAATACCAGTCCGGTTAACATCTTCGTGTCCTGACTCCACAACATTCGTTGTATCGTCCCCTGTCTTCCAAATGTCAAGGGGGATAAAGCTAAGACGTTGACAGAGACCAGGAAAAACAAATCGTGCACTAATCTTGTCAGCAATCCAGTCTGTGGAAACGTAAACCACACATAAAACAAGAGATTAACAGTCCTACCATAACCTGCTTTGCTGTCGGTCTGGATACCTTGTATTGCACCTTGCCAGTCGCTATGGGTGATACACACAAGGCTCTTCATGAGCTGTTTTGCTGAATCGGAAACTCGTGCCACCTTGACATTTCGAAAGTAATGAGCGGTGCAAACACGAACCAAATGCTTCAGATGTTCATAGGGATCAAGTTCACTCAACCGTTGCTGAGGTTCATGCAGGTCCCATTTATCTGGACAATCACGGCGTACCACATCCTGAAGATATAGCCCCAGTCCTGCAATGTAAGTATTATACAAGACAAAGAATGTTTGTGCCAACCTTTGGCCTGCCCTCTGGCCTGGTCGATAGCCCAATGTTGTAATCCTTCACGATGATGATATAGACCTGTACGAGAGTGGATATGACGATATCGCAGTGTTTGACCAGTATCACTCTGCACAACCTCATCGATTGCTTTGAAGACAACCTCTGCGCTTGCAGAGTTAAGAAAAACACGGGCATAGGTAACAACTAGTAACATTGCATCAGTAGAACGAAAGTTATTGAAGAACATACTGGAGCGGTTATCACGATCAAGGCCCACCAAAGCAAACTCCTTGTAACCTACAATGCGTTTATGCGAAATATCACTCTGAACGTACTTTGCATTCAAGAGGTCATAGCTTCGGCTCTTGAACATACACACAACCATTCGGAATACTTGGGTTGTGGTGACCTCCATGTCATCTTCTTCGTCATCCATAGAATCAGAGCACCAGGGAACTTCATACAGATAACGTATATAGTGCAGCTCAGGCGCCATGTTAGTATCTTGTAGAGCTTTTGCATGCTGAAGACCTGCTATATCTGAATACGAGTAACGCCTGAATTAGAGACACGTACCTGCCCAACCTGTACCTTCTGGGTAGAGTTTCTTCGAAGCATGCTCAATGTACCAGCTCAGGTGGTCTGTGTTTGCAAGGGACGGATGGAGATCAGTGAACGTAGGCAGTTCAAGGTGGGGAAGACGGGTCCGGAGAAATGCTGCAGATGCAGGATGTTGCAAGAAGGTCAATGTTGTCATATCAGGCAATTCGTAGTCGAAACTACTGAGGAGGTCCAAAATTGCTGTTCTAATCGCAAATGGTGTCTTAGTAGGTGTCGGGGGTGGGTGGTTATGCGGTGAGTGGCATACAATTAGAATCCAAGGACATTTATCACGGTACTGTTTTTGAGGTGTGTAAATTGCGAATTTGCAGGTACACTTGGATGTCTCCATCTCCGTCATGACCATACTACTGTTGGCAGAGCGGTGAGGAATATCTGAACAATATAAGATGTGGCTTGGAGACTGAAAACAACTCACTGCAGTTAACACGCATCGTACTGAAGTTCCTGATAGTATGGCAAGCGGCAAGTGGTCCATAGCCTTGCTGTTGCACCTGGCCCTCAATCTCTTGTATGACAGGTCGGTTATCTGTTAATAATGCGGCAAGGTAGTGCTCATCATAAAGACCATTACCGACTTGAAAGTTGAGCAAATGACGTCGAGATCGCCGAGAGTAATGTTCACATCTGTAGAAAAGCATCAGTCAACTGCAATGTTAAAAGATATCTTGCTACCTCACAAAGAGGCGATCCTCCTCTGTGTAATCAACAACAATTCGTCCTTGACAACGACGGGACAAGTTGTCGTGGCCACGCTTTGCTTTCCTGGGAGATTTCAGAACATGTTGCCTCTCATCCCATTCTTGCGGGGTGTAAAACGTAGACTCCTGCGCAGGGAAGGGACAGCCTCCATCTCGCAACGCCACATATGTCGCAAGAGTCTTGTCGAATGTTTCTTGTGTGGGAGCACCAATAACTGACCGTTCTGCATTGCGATAAGTTGCCCAAGCATTGCGATTAGCAGAGGTGTGTGTGTTGCTGCGAAAGGACAGTTCGGTGAATGGACAAAACTTAACGCCCTCGCCTTGAGACCGGTTGAAGTTAACAGGATACAGCTTCATTTAACTGAACTTACAAGTAGCAGATAATTTGTCACAAGGAATCGGATTTTGGTTTTCGTCGGTGAACAGATTGATTTTGATGTTGTACTTTGCACCACGAGGTGACCCTAAAGAATACACAATGTCAGAGCCTGGGTGATTCCAGCGTGGGTCCGAGAGTCCAAGAGGTATCAGATGGCCAACAGGTCGGTGGGACGCAGTACTTGTATACGGATACTCCAGAATATGCCCGGTTTTGTATGTGAAAAGCTGAGACAGTGTTGTGTCTCGGTTAAGAGGGACATCGTGCTGGATGCTGATTGCCTCGGCGATGGTATGACTTTGCGCTGAAGTCTCTGCTTGATGTGTACTGACACCTGGGGGGTTCAACAGCTCGGCCACAGAAAATACAGGCATGGACAGAAATCAAGGAATTGTATTTGGTAGTATCGACAATATGTACTTTGAAAAATCATCAGCAACAGAAGATACCACACAAGCTCTGGAACTCACATAAAACCCCAAAAATTGAAATCGCCGTCATTGAAGTCTAGACTATGTGAGGACCATACCTAGAATTTGATTGCTTGGTGACCCTGAAAGACACCGTCGCCTTGTTACCGACCATCTCGGAAGGAAGTCGAGTCGAGTTCTGTAAAACTGGTTAATGGATAGAACAGTAAGCGTCTAACACTTCCAAACACGTACACCTAGTTACCGTGTCGTCACAGTACGGCTAGTGCCGTTGCCTGTTTCCGATCCTTTCCAGCCCGCTCCCGCCCTATTTTAAAATAGTATTTTTTACCATCAGCGCCTCTGGCGCATCACGACGGCTCCTTACACGACGGAAATAATGAAATTTTTACCTAAGTTTTTGCAAAGTAAAAGTTGGTGAGGATACGAAAAGAATTCATAGTAGTTTTACCTTCGCGAAAATCAAAGAAAAAATGAAACGTTTTGGTGATGGTAAAACGTTTAGATTTTGCATGGGTTTTGGTCCGACGAAAACTGGTGCTAAAATTAGTGATATTTGCGTCGCAAATATCGGCGCAAAGATAAATAGTTTTAGCGCCCGTTTTTATTACTTAAACATAATAAGTATTAGGGCGGCTAAAACGTAAGCTAATTTGGGTAATTTTTATTTAAGTTTTTGTTTAGTAAAAACGAATCGTATTTATTTACGTTTTTACTACTGTAAAAATGACTAGTTTAAGTGCGAGTGAAGACTTGCCGTACGGTCAACGTACAGTCAACGTACGTTGACCGTACACGAAACAGGCCGGGTGAACTCGGACTGACCATGTGCGGTCCTCGGATCACCCTAAGGCTGTCTCGTCAGGACCCACGTGATTTCCTTCCCCTTGTCTCCATACCTCCATGTCACCCTCCCGCCAATGCAGCACCGCCCTCTCCATCTCAGCTCTCTAGCCAGCACCTCGCCGCATCGTCGTTGGAATTAACAACGTCTGTCTTCACCACTCTACTTATCCTTGTCGACGACGCACCTCTCCTGCCCGCTCTCCTCCAGCATTTGCAGGCGTCGGCCTATATTTTCTATTCGTATCGTTGCAGCGTAAGGCATTCGTGGCCTTCGTTTTATTGTTTTCGTGATGCCTTTGCCTGATAATCTAGAAGAGGTACCAGAATCCATCCAATCGGCCACTTGTCAGGGTACTGAGAGAGGAATGGCAGTATTTCAACAATCTGATAAATGTAAGAACTATGTTAATGCATATGTGCAGCATACAAACCCTGTCTTTTGCTGCCTCCACCTTTCCTTCCGCTTGGTTCATATAGGAGACAAGGGGATCGAGGTCGTCCGCTGCAACCCGCTTTATAATGCTCTGAGGCGTGTCATAAGTGGTTTATAGAACATGTTCGTCTTCTTACCTTCACATGGTCATACAAATGCATCTCCCACCCTAGTATTTCCAGCACCACCTCCAACTTCTCGCGACCAACGCCGGATGGTCTCGGAATGACTTGAACAGGTTTCAACTGTCCAGGCGCTGACGTTGTGATGAGGGCTACGGCAGGAGCTCTGGTGGTATCGGCGGAGTGACTTATAGGTATCGGTCCTACCGGACAGACGGGCGCTGGATTCTTTCGAGTTCCGGAATATGGAGCAACCTGAACAGATGGATTTGAGCGCAAGGGGGCGAAATCGGTGAGGGTGAGTGATGCGAACGTCTGGTGCCATTCCTTGACTTCGACAGTAGTGGATGGAAAGACTAAACCGTCGATTGACACGACAGTGTCCTGGATGACAGGCTGTGGACGGACGGAGCCAAGATCTACGTCTGTGTCGGCTAGTAAGACGAAGAGGGGTGCTGCCTTTGACTCTGTGAAAGGTTCTATTGGGAGAGAGAGCATGATTTCATCCATAGAGCAACGCACTCACAGTGGTGGTCGGCTATATAGTTCTCCCATTTTGCTATAAGATGCATGTCGAAACTGGTTTCTATTGTATTAATAAACCAGGAAATAGTTACACCTATTCGCTGCGTCCGAATACAATTACTTATTGTCGCGAGAATACAATACATAGTTTCGTATCACGTATCGGCACTGCCTGATGGCCTGGGTACCCATTATAAACAAGCTTTAATAATTAGGAAACAAGGACCGATTGCACGCCACGTTGTAATGGTACAATTAGCACTGTACGTACATAAGTGGACTAGAATTTAACGTCACACGCGATTTCCTCAGAGTCAAAAATGAGTCGTGCTACTGTCCGCATAAAGGAACCAGAGAGACGAGAGTGAGTAACCAGCTACCCCAAATATCTGCACTGCTCTAAAGCATAGAAATGTCTATCAGACCCCTGTCCAAAACCAAAGCCTTTCTCTGGCAAGGTACGCTTGCTCACAGGGGCTCCCTTCACGCTGTCGCAGTGACGTCCGAAGGGGACTTGGTCGCTACCGGAGGTATACGACCTTTCGGACTTTAATAATAATCGGTCTACTAACGCTTCCTCAGGTTCAAAGGGAACTTTTATATGGAATTACAAAACCAAAAGCAGCATTAGTTACACCCGGACATACTCCAACTTGGGGGTCAACAACAGTTGCGGTCTGGAGATCACATCCAGACTTCAAGGACGAACTACTTGTTTTTGGTACCCAGAATGGACACTTGGTGTTCTGGAAGCAAACAGCGAATGTACGTGCAACGTAGTACTGTCACGGTCTCTCATCAATGACAGGGGACTTGGGAAGAGACTTTTTCGCAGCAAATTACGGGACGACAGGAACTAACAGGTCTGGCTTTTGATCCTCCCTCCAGTCGCTTGCTGGTCGCCAATCGTGCCGGTGTTGTTTTGCTGCTCCAAATTGATAAGCCTGTACCCGAGCGGATTTTCGCCATAGAGCTGGTCTCTATAATCCCCATTGCTGTGGCATTTGGCCACATGAACGGTGATGTCAGAAATGCACTTGTCTTCGATCAGTTGGGAGGCAGACTGTGAGTCTGAAATCATTGTGTCGGCCTACGATTAACATATGGACCAGACTAACTATTCAGGGCGGCTTGAATCGCAGAAGAGCATTGGAAGGATCATGTAAGGCTGGTTTGTGTCCATATTTCTACGCTGACATGACGATCTTCAGTGGTGGTGCCGATGTCAATGTCCAGCAGGGTGTATTTTGTATTGATGATAGCGCATTTGGAGCGGTTCTTCTCAAGCTGGATACGGGAGCTATTCAAACTACTTTCGAGGTCAAGAATCTCGATGAGGGTGTAGCCCGACCAAAACGGGTTGTCCTCACTGACTGTGGAGCCATTGTGAGCGGCAGCGATCACGGATCAATCTATGTTTTTGACTGAAAGTCGAGTGATCTCATCGATGAGATTACTATGGAGCCCAAGAAATCCTATCAAACAGTCGCAGTATGGACATTGCTATGCTTGTGTTTTGCTTTCTAACAATCCATCAGGCAGCCACTATCGGCGGTAGTACCATTATCTTGACTGGAAAGTCAAGGGGCGATGTTGATGGCGATAATCCAGTCTACATTCTGAGACGCCGTGGTGCCATGCTGAACAGTGGTGGTCTGGGTGCTGCAATGGCTGATTGGACTAGGGCGGTGTTGCAGGTCATAGCGGGAATGTTTTTATTCGTTATTTTGGTCAAGACTGGCTTGCTTAGAATGTAATAATAATCTAAGACAGTGTACATACGTAGCTAATTACAAGTAGCTCGTCACTTCATGATCAAAGACTTCTTGTTGAATTTGCACGTGACCTTTTATGCCCTCTAAACGACGACGGCTCTCCCGCAATCAGTTCATATCTGTAGAGGCGAAAGATGACGATGAAGAGAGCAGCGAGGAAGAACGGCCGCCGAATTATGGTAGCTATCTAGCTGCATACTTACCACATACTTACTTTAAGCAGATCTTGACGACGTGTTTGATGCGCCTGAGGCTGACCCACAGGCCGACGAACCCGACATCAAGACAGACTTACAGAGTAAACAAGTCCTCACGCTTGAGGAAGAAGCAGCACAGGCTGAGGCCCTTGCGGCTCGATTGGTCGCTCGATATACTCTTCCGTCTCGTGGTGACCAGATTGTGGATTCGGAAGATGGCAAACCTGAATTGGAGAGTCTGTCTGCACGGTTTTCCGCTGAAAGTTCTCACTTGATGTTCCATACTTTGCTGACTGGAGAGACTGCATCAGTGGCGGAAGGCGTGGTCGCCAAACCTGTCCAACTCTACATACTGAAAAGTTCGGTAGGCATTATCTGTTTGATTTAACTCGCTTCTGAGGTTTTCTAGACGCACACTAATTTTCTAGCGGTGACATTTAAAGAATATAATATCGACACGTTTATTATTCCGGGGATGGGCAACCGCCTTTTTGTGTCTTGTACCGACGTGAAAGAAGTCACCAATGTTCTACGTCACTCTCCCTATCCTAACCTGCGTCCACACCCTGTTGCAAGGGATCAGATATACGACATTATACGCTACGTGAAAGCCCCCAACAACCTCCCACCTTTGAGTTGGGTTCGTCTTAGGCAAACTCGATATAAAGGAAGCCTTGGTGTTGTTTCAAGACGCCATACTGTGCTGGTTCAGCCTCGATATCGCCACAAGAAGGGTGTACGCAAGTTGATCCCAGTTGATGAGAAGGCAGCCTTGTGGGCTGAAGTGTCCGGCCTCCTCGAACTGGAGCTCAAAGTCAAAGTCAGTGCAGTTGATTTCATTGATCCAGACGTAGAGGCCCCTTTTCTGCTGGAAGCGGGTCCCTTGATAGCCTCTAGACACATTGACATTGTCCAGGCTTGGTACAGTCTCTGGCGGAGCACCTGGAGGGACGGCTGTACAATCAAGTTGAAGAACGAGCCAGAAGATTCAGGCAAAGAAATCATCCTCCAATGTGGAGCAGAGGGTTATGCCATATTTCATGGGGTTGAATTTCCCTTAGAAATGTTCACCAGGGTATACCACCCTATGGAATCCCTAAATGTTGTTTTGGGTTCGTGCAGGGGTACGTCTGTCACTGTACTTCAGACAGTAGAGGGAGGCTGTCTGTCTGTCGTGCGGGACATGCCGCCGCACGAGTGTGAGCTGGACTCTGCATCCCATTTTATAATCCAGCCATATGAAGCATTGGATACAGACAAATTTGGGCACATTTTCAGAGAGGTGGTTCCGCCAGAGTTAGCTGATCCGCCGCATTGGCGGCAAGTTCAAGTTCCTGAAAGTCATCTTTTGGAGCAGGAGTGGGTAATTGGTCACGATGTTGAACTGGCTAGTCAGCAATTCATTGGAAAGGAGGCCGCCATTGTCTGGGGTCCGTACAAGGCCTACAGAGGTAGACTTAGAGGGGTGACGCGAACAACAGCCTTCATAGAGCTTCCAGGCAATAACAGGGCTGTTGTTACTGTTCCATTAGGCTCTGTAGTATCAT
>QLOY01007441.1:0-105260 GCA_003313965.1 Megacollybia marginata
ATTGGGAGGAAATTTGATTCTTTGCATTTGTTCACACATATTCTATTGCTCACGTGTGAACAATACCATTATTAACCATTTCTCACAAGAATGTGAACAATGTTAATAACTATCCAAACAATGGCCTCTATAGCCTGAGGCCCAATGTGAACAACTATGTTATTAACTGAGGCTTATTGCTGTTTTCAAAATAGAATGCACGACTGCATTTTTGAGCAGTCAACACTTTTCACTCATTCCAAGCTCAATTCTTTGTGTATCTCAATATTCTGGCTCGCAAACTTCAACTGTAGATACATGTAGCAATGAAACAGTGAAATTCAAAGATTGAAATTTTACCTTTCTGCTTGTCACTTTTGGGTTAGTACGCAACAACAGGAGGGTTGGCAGATGGGCTGTAAGGCTCAGATGATAAACATGCATCATTGGGAGATGCAACAAGCCTGCTGGAGGTCCACAGTACACTTAGAGCCTCAGAAGTTGCCATAGCAAGGATGTTATCATATCATGACTAGACAGTCATTCCATGGTCTAATTTTCCCCCAAACCCCTCTTGTACACTATTCTAACCCTCCCACAACACTCTCAGATTGCCTCTTCACACTGTGGTGCCATTGAAGATCGTCTGCAAATGTCACATGATGGTTGGTTTGTCAGTAGTCTGTTTGTCCTGCCCAAACTAGCTCTGAAAACCTTGTCTTGTAGCATAAGATCTATAAAATAGAATATAAAATGTCTTGGCCACCTTCTGTGTGCTTAAACAATGAGTATTAACCAAGATATGACTGCAAACACCTAGCAGTCACAATCACATTGTACCTGCATCAATGGACCTTAAGCAGGCTTGTTGCATCTCCAAATGATGCATGTTTATCCTTTGAGCACTACAGACCATCCACCAACCCTCCCGTTGTCGTGCACCAACCCAAAAGTGACTGAAGGAAAAGTCAAATTTCTCACCTTCCAATTCCTTGGTATACACATCTGCAGCTTGAGTAGGGCTTGAAACTGTCACCGTATTGATACGGTTATACAGGACCATCAATACTGAACAGTACCCGTATCGTTTCTGTTTCAGAGAGGCTTCAGTACGGCCGTATTCTGTACGGGTTGATCTTGACTTATGATTCAGCAGGTTTACACAGTTGGTTTGGTACACACAGCATTGCGATGGCTCTTTTTTTTCATTTTCGAGTCGGCTTGAAGGTTCGTATATCCTAGCTGCCTCAATCTGGCTCCATAATATGGGGATACTGGACGGTACGATACGGGTTACGGGCACTTGATGGCCCGTCCTGTATTGAAGAAAAATGTATACTGGTATCCTCCGTATACTGAACGACCATCTCCAGTATACGGGACGGTTTGAAGCCCTAAGCTTGAGTTTGCGAGTCTGAATATGTAATTTTTATTGAAGTACACCAAGAATTGAGTGTGTAACAACCAAAAAGTGACGGCTGCTCAAAAAGGCTCAAAAAGGCAGTTGTGCATTCTATTTGAAAACAGCAATAATTGTTCACATTACCCTAAAGGTCAAGAAAGATGTTGCATTGACATCAGACAACAAGTCATAACAATATCTGATCAGTCTGGTCAACAGATGATTGTCAGGATGACACAATTCAGCCTTTGTATTCATTATGAGCTCTACCTCTGACATTTCCACAGGTTGGGGTGTTACAAGAAAACCATGTGACAAGCATTTTAGTTGCCCACGTGAATTTCACGTGTAGGCTGCTTGAGGGCTTCGTTTCAGCCCAACGAAGCTAGCGCTGCTACAGGAAACATGTAATAACTTTATAATTATCAATTATTTTGAATCCAATGTCAAAAAAATGTCCCGGGGCATCAAAAACTTTCGAAATTTGTGTGTGCCGAGAGACCTGCGTCAGAGCATCCGCGGGTTACAGTACTGGCAAAATCATGGCGCTTCGGCTGATGTAGGACGACCAAGCGGTGCCAATAGCCTTCTATTTTAAAGATTAAAAAGGTCTTTTGGATTGTGTTAAGTACTGATGTAGAGGAGGTTTCTGTAGGTTTCTGTAGTGGCGTGTGGGAATTTTTTGCTTAGTCATGTCGAAAATTGAGTCAGTTGTTTGGTTACCCTTTGTTTCCCGCAGCGATGGACGTGGACATGAAGACCAAGGACGATGGAGTGGACGACAAGGTGAATTCGAGCAGAGACAAGGACAGAGACAGAGACAGAGATCGTGACTACGACAGAGATAAAGACAGAGAAAGAGACCGCGATAGAGACAGAAGAGACCGCGACAGAGACAGGGACCGTGAAAGAAGAGACTCTGGTACACAATTAAAAGTATCTGTACATTACTAACCATTGCTAGGTCGTAGCAGAAGGAGCGAACGAGACCGTGGTGACCGTGGCGACCACTGGGAACCAGATGGCAGAGTATGTACTTGTTTTTTTTTCGACTTTAAAATAATATTCCAGCGCCGAAAACGATCGCGGTCAAGGTCCCGCTCTCGTCGGTCTGCATCTCCCAGGCACCGGTCTCGTCGTTCTCGCACAAATTCTCGGTCGAGGTCAAGATCCAGATCCCGCTCTCGTAGTAGGGACCGCAAGCCTACGGATCCTTTTGCACGCTCTCTAGGAGGACCTATGAATGCCGACCATGAAGAAGCAGTCGAATTTGCCAAGATCAGCAAGAGAGAAAACCGGGTCTATGTCGGAAACCTGAGTTACGATGTCAGGTACAGAGACCTGATGGAATTCATGAGGGGAGGTGGGTTGGGGATATCAGTTTTTTTGTCTCTTTTAGATCAGTCGGGGTGGTGGCGGTGGCCCGTTTTTTCATTCTTGGAGGCTTGGCCTGTTCCTTTTTTTTCTTGATCACGATGGCCTCTTTCTTTGAGTTGACGAGAGGATATTGATGGGAGTTTTTGGTTGGCAGCCGGTGAGGTCCTATTCGCCGAAGTTCTCGTTACGCCCACCGGAGTGTCCAAAGGATGCGGGTAAGGTTTGAATTATTAGTCTGGTCTCATGACTCACTGGTCTCAGTATCGTTGAGTTCGCCTCACCTGACGATGTCCAGAGGGCAATACGTGAACTTTCTGAGCAGACATTGCTCGGAAGGCCTGTTTTCATCAGAGAAGCAGGTCTTTTTTCTTACTCTCTACCTCTAGCTTACATCCCCATAGGACCGCGAAAACGAATCTCGATTTGGTGCAACACCCGTTCCAGGTAAAATAGGTATGGCAATGGCAGGACAGGGTCTACACGCTCAGCCTCCGCCTCGTCCGCCTTCGCACAACTACTTTGGTCAGCATCATAACAATCCTGGCAACCAGCTTTATGTTGGCAATGTAAAAGGCTCCGCTATCGCTCCACTCGAAGCTCACTCGCTTGCAGCTTCCCTATCAGGCCGGTTGGCAAGACCTGAAGGATCTTTTCCGTACTGCTGGTAACATCGTCCGGGCCGATATCAATGTTGGACTGGATGGCCGACCTAAAGGATCCGGCACGGTAGTGTTCGAGACGGCCAAGGATGCACAGCAGGCAATTAGTGAGTCTATGAGTTGGATGCACCTGTCTACTCATCTCTATAGCCATGTACCATGGATTCGACTGGTATGGACGTACCCTTGAAGTCCGAGAGGTGCTCAGTATCTTCTCTTATTTGATCCTTACATTATTGACCTTCTATGCAGGATCGCTATGCAGGCCTCGGGCAAGCTGGCGGCTTCCGTGGAGGCTTCCGAGGTGGCTTCCGCGGTGGCTTGCGCGGTGCTCCCCGTGGAAGCTTCAGAGGTTCTGGCTTCCGAGGGGGTTTCAGAGGAGGAGGGGGGGGCTATTCTGGCGGGGGTGGCCGCGATTTCTCTCAGAACGATATTTATGCAGATTATTCTGGACCCGATCAACACTCAGGCGGGTTGAGAATGGATGCTTACGCAGGAGGGGGAGGAGGCGGTGGTGGCGGTGGGTATGGCATGGGCCCAGGCGGAGGCGGCGGCGGTGGCGGCGGCGGGTATGGACACAACTTTCCAGATGCAGAACCTAGCCAACAGATCATGGTTCGCAATGTACGTCGTTGGTGTCGTCCTTGATCAGTTCTCAATCTGCATAGCTCCCTTGGTCTACTGCAAATGAAGACTTGGTTGAACTCTTTGAGACAACGGGCATAGTCGAGTTGGCCGAGATCCTCTTCGATGGCACACGTTCGAAGGGCTGTGGTGTTGTTCAGTTTAGTCAAATCGGAGAAGCCGAAACTGCGATCGGTTTGTGCCTTCAATAGTAGTTGTCGTAGCTGACGAGCGGTTTCAGCTAAATTCCAATCATACGTTTACGGTGGCAGACCTCTCGGTAAAGTTGTTTCTTTGTGATCCAACAGACACCAACACTCCTTTATAGATGTCCGCTTTAATGACCGTTGGCACACATTTACACCGACGGCGGCAAAAGGCGGCCAAGCTGGGAACGCAGCTATGGACGCTACTTGAATTATCTAAGACATGCTTCGAATTTCCGTTTACTTCTTCTTTGTACACATACTCTGCTGATTGTTCAGATAACAGCTGTATAGCAAAATGAATGAAGTTTCTGCTTTTTGCTGTTTTGCTTGGGATTCTGATGATAGTGGACTAATAGAGCGCGAAGAGCTGAACTTCGTTGTGGAGCATGGTTAAGTAGATCTCCAACCGTTCCGAGTATCATTCACTTGTACGTCCCTTGTTCCTGCTAGTACCTGAAGGGGTGGAAAATTGTCGGTATGGACCCATAAAGGCAACTGCGTGTGACGTGGTGTGACGCTTATTTCCTTTTGTGACTGATCGTCAACGATTTCGTCAAGACATTGGTATCTTATTTAAACAGCTAATCGCTATTGCACTTCTTTGCTTTAAACCACTACGTTACAATGCCCTCCTTGTCACCGCCGCCTATGGACAGCTTCCATGAACCTTACACACGCATTGGCGACGATATATCCCTGGACGAGGTCCGCAAACAAGTTAGGGCCCTGGAAGACGAGCACAAGGCTCATGGAATTCCACTTTCCGGTCGAATCTTACATGTCTGCCATTATCTCCCAATTACTTGCACAATGAATAGTCGTCCGGGCGCACCAAGTCCTCCATTGACTCCAACATTGAAGGAAGCAGAATTGAAATTTCAAGAGGCTCCCCTTTCTAGTACAGACAACGTCTGGACGTTGACCCCTCGTTATGGACATGCAGCTATGATTTCCGGAATCCGATCGCTTGCGGCTACGCACCAACAGCTCATCATTGGATGGACTGGCGATATCCAGACACCAGTTCCGAATGAACGGGTTCCAGAGGATCTCATTTCAGACAGCGACAAAGTCGCACTCGAGGACGCACTCAAGTCATATACCCCAAAGGAGTCGGATCCCGACGACGACAAAAAGACGGGTTATGTACCTGTGTGGTTGAATGATTTGGTGGCTCACGGTCATTACGATGGATACTGCAAACAAAGTCAGCGGCTTGACTTCGTTTGTCTGTTTACTGACGCATTTCCGCCAGTTCTTTGGCCACTGTTCCATTATCTCCTTTGGCAAGACGTAGCAACCGAATACGCATCTGCAGATTCTCATTATCCTTTCTACGAAGCCGCCAATGCTGTATTTGCTCGTCGTATAGCCGAAGTGTACAAACCTGGTGATCTCATCTGGGTCCACGATTATCACCTTCTCCTTCTACCAAAATTGCTCAGGGAACTCATTCCTGAAGCCGTACTTGGACTCTTCGTACACACGCCGTTCCCGAGCAGTGAGGTGTTCAGATGTCTGCCTAGTATGCTCTGTCCGACTTGTCGCATCCGTTTTCATGACCTTGACTCTCAGGACGCAAGGAAATCCTCGATGGAATGCTGGGTGCCAATCTTGTTTGCTTCCAGGCAAGTGCTTTCATGTTCTCATGACCAGTGTATAACCATCCATAGACATATTCCTATTCTAGGCATTTCACGTCTACTTGTGTACGCGTATGTGGCTATGAAACCAATTCCCGTGGTATCGACGTCGAGGGACACGTAACTGCGGTAATGCACTGCCCGGTTGGCGTTGATGCGGAACGTGTCGCGCGGGATACGTGAGTGTGCCTCTGACAAATTGCTTTATTGACGTCTTGCTCAGACTTCGTCCTGGTATCAAACCTAAACTTGACGCCCTTCTCACTCTCTATGAAGGAAAAAAAATCATTGTTGGACGTGACAAGCTCGACGTTGTCAAAGGTGTCATACAGAAAGTGAATATCAATGATCCCCACCATCAGTAACTCATGTCCCTTTGTAGCTTCGGGCCTTTGAAAAACTTCTACACGACTATCCTGAATGGCGAGGCAACGTCGTGATGATCCAGGTGACCTCGCCGGCCCTCAATGACTCGCCCAAACTGGAAACCCAACTCAGTGAAATGGTAGCTCATATCAACGGTGAATACGGCAGTTTGGATTTCATTCCGGTTCATCACTAGTAAGTTTAGCCTCTGCTCTCATAGTCCAATTAAACCAAGCGGTTGTATAGCCACCAGACTCTCAAGAAGGACGAATTTTACGCCCTGCTATCCGTTGCAGACTTGGCAGTCATCACACCTCTTCGAGATGGCATGAACACTACGTCAATGGAGTTTGTAATTGCACAAGAGCAAACCAAGAAAAGTCCCAGCGTCCTCAGTGAGTTTATGGGTATCAGCAAACATATGGCGGAAGCCCTCCAGGTAAATCCTTGGAATCTCGGTGTAAGAAATCTCCTTCTTATCGGCGATAACAGTTCATTTCCTCGATAGGATGTTGCAGCGGCCATCAATAAAGGTCTTATCATGTCAGATGCGGAGAAACTCGAGAGGCATCAGAAGCTGCATAAGGTCGTCACCACCCATACTTCACACACGTGGGCAGCCCTGCTGGTCAAGATGCTTTTAGGTCAGATGAATGGACAGAATACTGCAAGACAGACTCCGTATATTCCAAAAGCGCTGCTGCAAGAGAAGTACAAGATTGCCAAGAAGCGATTGTTCTTGTTTGATTATGATGTACGTATGCGGAAAGGCAGGAATGAACGAGACTAACTTGATGGCAGGGAACGCTTGCACCGATCGTCAAAGTTCCTAGTATGGCGATTCCTTCTGAACATACTCTTCTTGCGCTTTCGAAATTGTCAGAAGACCCTAAAAACCTTGTATATATCATCTCTGGGCGTGACGGGGAATTCTTGGAGCAGCATCTGGGACATTTATCGAAAGTGGGCTTCTCTGCAGAGCATGGCGGGTTTATGCGCGAGCCCGGACAGAGTAAGTGGATGAACTTCACAGAACAGCTTGATATGAGTTGGATGTCCGAGGTGCATGAGATTTTCAAGTACTATACTGAGGTAAGGACTCGTGCATTAGCTCGTGTCGTGGCTAACGGGTAGATAGAGAACCACTGGCAGTCATATCGAGACCAAAAAGAGCTCAATCACTTGGCATTACCGAGGAGCGGATCCTGAATGGGGGTGAGCTGCGATGTGTCACTGTTCTACTTCTCTAACGCCTGAATCCAGTCAATTCCAATGTCGACAGTGCCAGGATTTGCTGGAAAACAATCTCGTAAATAAGCGACCTATTGAAGTCCTTGTTGGGAAGAAGAATCTAGAAGTTAGACCTATCGCTGTTAATAAGGTCAGTTGCCGACGGTAACGGTTTACCTTGAATGTGAATAACATCCAATCAGGGTGAAATTGTGAAACGCATATTATACAAAAATCCTGATGCTGAATTTATCTTTTGTGCTGGTGACGACAAGGTGAATCTCATTACAACTTGCTCCCTGTCCACTCAATTTTGCAGACTGACGAAGACATGTTCCGTGCGCTTCTACTGTTCCCTCCAGGGACCACGAAGGCCAGCTTGGAAGCACCACTTTCTATTACTCTAATCGAGTCGAACGCTCGTTCACCTGTCGAACTGGCAATAAGCTCTGACGCTGTCTTCACCACGGCTGTAGGACATAGTTCTAAACGGACCATGGCTAGCTGGCACGTCACAACCCCACAAGAGATTGTTGAACATATGCTCGAAATCTTCCCAGAAGATGAACCGTCGAGCAATTAAAGTTGAACAGGATGTTAGCAAATTTCAGGGATATGTATGATATGTAAGTAGAGTAGTCAAACTTAGCGCTTGAAAAAAGTACTAGGATATGTTTTCACAACTCGTTATACACGATGATATAGCCCTCCATACAGCCGTTGTGCATTCTCTTTCATTTCCCTAATTCTAGCTTCTCGATCTAGAATTATTTGAAGAACTTGTAATCGCCCCTCCCACTGTAAACGCTTGTGAAGCTCACGACAAAAGTACTTGTGAGTTGTAGCCAATTATGACGACGTCGTGGCATGCGGCGCACTGCGCTGAGTAAGGCCCAAGAGTTCCGGGCACGATTCCAGGCTCCTTTTCAAGGAGTACGCGACGTTGGTCTTGGGTAAGGCGTTGTGGATTTTTGGGACGTGGCTGAGATCGTGAATTCAAAGACGACATTGTCAATGGGAACAAAGGATTAATAGAACGAAGGATTAATAGAACGACTGAGCTCAGTCTTAAATTATTGTTTGACGATACGTAATGTGGACCAGCTTCCCGGCGGTTCTGGCCATTCAAAGGCCTAGGGCGACATTATTGCAGTGTTATAAAATGGAACGATGTCATTGTCGCGCCTGAGGGAACATCCTCAAGCTGGGCGTCTGACGCAATGCGGCGTTCTTCCTGACTTGAAATTTGCAGTGTTTATATCACGACTTGCCTAGAAGAATATTCGCAGAGAATGAGATGTTCTCAGCTCTGGAATGACGAAGGTGTTCTACCACGGCTCTATCGCTACCTCGAGATGATCGAGGGATATTTCTTGCTTCAATAGCACAGTGGCACAGTTCTATCTCTCTCTTTTTTTTGATAAATTAGTAACGGCTGTCATCCCTACTGGCCTTTTTGATTAGATTCCCTCAGGAAGAGTAAGTGCTTACCAATTCACTGTCGGATCTTTGAACCTTCGCAGTCTCCGTAACCTCTGCCCGGTCGTTTTCTGCGAAGGATGAACGATTGCCAGAGTCTAATGGCCGGAGATTGAGATATTCTGACATGAATACCCTGAGAATGATATTCCATCGTCGCATCGTTGGAATGTGTAAAGCTGATGCATCATCCTGTTATGCGGTTGGATAATGGTTAATCCGCAAAGTAAGAACGTACCGCAAGCTCATGCCAAACCTTCGGAAAAGGCTCTGTGATCAAATGCAATACACTCACCCCCTCACGTAGGAAGGGTATGTGATCATCTTCAATGGAATGAATGTTACGTGCAGAACCGGTGCGGGGAGTGAAAAAGGAGTGGAATCGCGCACGTCCATCAAGGTCATTGTTCTTGTCTATAGAAAACAAGAGGCCATCATCTGCGAGCCTCGTTTCTACACCCCTTATCCAATCGAATAACCATGCTGTGTCAGTGTAGTAATTCCGTACACGGGGTTTCTCAGCACCCAAGAGATCCAGGAGAATAAAATGTTCGATAGTAGATATCAACGTGGTCTGGGGTGCTAGTAATCTGCGTTTCCGGAGGGAGGAAGGTGTCACAAAGGATGTGGCCCATTTTTGTGCAAGATGTCTGGCGCCATATATCGAATCTGTGGCAGTCCATGAGACGAAGGCTTCTTCTCCGTCGAAAAAGATGAGCTGGAGAGTCGTATCTGCAATATCATCCTCGTCCTCGTCACCAGCAAGGAAACGGGCTGCACGTTCATTAAGAAGGGGATCTAATGCTTCTGCAAGGTCAAGCATCATTGCACAGGGTGCAGCTGAGTCTGTTGCCCCCACAAACTACAGGTACCATCAGGAAAAGGTAGCACCTGTGTTCATAAAACCTTACTTGGTTTTCGGGATACTTTCTGAACCATTTGCTGTCGAAATGGGCCGCTACAATGACTCTACGACTAGCTTCGGGGTCTTTGGTCGCGATGACATTGGTGAACTTTAAGGGCCCGTTCGGGGTCATGTCAGTGAACTCATCTTCTTCGACATGCCAGTTTAAGGCTGCCAGCGTAGAGACGATGTATTTACGAACGAGTGTGTTGTTCTCCGTCCCAGCTAAATTCGAACAGTTGCATATAAATCCTGGACGAGCACTGAAGTACCTACACGCTCTAGGAATGAGGATATGACTTAGATGGCTTGTGGGATCTGTATGATTCAAATTTTTGACAGGATCTGGGTTCTGAATGAGTGAAGCGATATCATCCGTGGAAAGCGTCTGCATATCCCGTTCGCCAAACAATGAAGCCTGCTGAGAGACCTGTAGGAATGCAAGGAGACATAGAAGAAATTCCAATAGCATTAGGGAACAGTGGTGAATGGAGCCAGCCGTCGTCGTGGCAAGAAAGTTCGCAGGTCACGCGCAGAGTTTCAAGCATCCTGTCTCACGCGCACGCTTCAACGTACTCTTTGATTGAATACTTGGCTTTCCTGGCAACCAGTCGCAGGGCCGTGGGCTGCACTGCATCATCCTGCTACACAGGCCGCCCAGTATAATCTTAGCATCAACATCTCCACATTTATGAATCATTGCAACAGGGTTTAAATTTCCGATCCGCATCGGTATGGTTCTGACTCACCGCCACCTTCATCAAGCACCTCGTTTATAGAGCATAATGGATGATTATGTAGGCTATAAGAAGCTAACAAGAGGCCGACTGGCGGTCACTTCAGTATCAAGCACTGTGTTCTTGCGGCGACTCCGTCTTACGAACCACCCAAGCATCTCTGTGTCTCTCAATGAATTCTCGCAAATACACTTTCCCGACGACTTTGTCAGGGCAAGTGTAAAGTCTGCTCTCGTTTCCTGTGGCAATGAGTTTTCCCTCTACATGGGCCATCCTACCAGCAAACTGTTCATCCAAGCCTTTTGCGACCAATTCTTCCTTCCTCTCGACCATTGAGACCTTTTTATGCGAGATCTTGCGCTTCAGAATCTCGGAAAGTTGCTCAGCCACCTATTGGCAATCAATTCGTGCATATCAACAGAGAAACGACTATCTTACCTTGTCATACGACAAGAGTTGTGGACCAACAATGATATGATCACGATTGTGACTAGTTGCACCCGTTAGACACTTGATTGCTGTCTGTGCAACATCCTCCGATGAGACCAAGCCTACACAGCCTTTATCTGTGCAAGTCACGATGGTATCTTCATCTCGAATAGATGGCGCCAGGGTGTCACGCAAATTTTCTGTACAGTGCTGAAATAACTCGTCGAAGACCCGGAAACACTAACCGAAAAACCACGAAGGCCTTAAAATGCAGTAATCCACATTCAAGTTCACTAGATGTTCGTGTATCTCGCCCCACCCACAGCGTCCTTTTTCAATGATCGAAGCGCTCATGAGCACGATTCGTTTGACACCATGCTCGACACACAAAGCCATGAAATCGATGGTCATACGGACTGCATCCGGATGCGCAGGTGGCGGGATGAGATAGACACGTTCAATAGTAATATCCAAGTTGAAGGGGTTCGTGTAAGTGGATTCGTCGAACCAGTCAAACACGACGCCAGCACATCCGGATGGTACACCTGCTTGTCCTTTGCGAGAACATAATACAAAGGAGATTTGACGTTCTTGAAGAACTTGAGCAATGCGGGAAGCAGTTCTACCCGTTCCGCAAGTGAGAAGAATGGCCATGAGGAAGGGTCGATGAGCAACGAGGCTTTTTAAACTGAGGGACGGCGCATGACAGGTACAGAGAGATCTACAACTTCACAACACCCGAATCGCTGCGTGTCGTTATGTGGGCGTTGTCGTCTGGTGTGAGCGCTAAATCTGCCGGAACAACGGCTTCAATAAAATGTCAATCCACCAGAGAGCTACGGCGCATTACACTCTGCCTGTTGTTGATAGATGTTACCTATTGATTGATACACGACCCTACATAACGCAAATCCAGCCCAAGTAGAATTAGACCATGGAGCCTTTCATACTCTTAAGCCTTTTTGTCAGCGCGGCAGCAACGGCAGCAACCAAAACAAACAGCCACCATTTAGACGAAGAGTTGGAGCCAGAAACATCAGGAGGCCCTCTCGGACGCCGCGGCAGAGAGCCTTGAACATAATGCATGACTTTCAATTTGGAGGCCTGAAACGGGGTCAGACTGGGTAGTTGTTTAGAGAAGTAATGGGGTACGTTGTGAGGAGGATATCTGAATTTTAATATCAGGTCGACCCTGACGTTCCATGATGAGACAAGGAAATGCGGCATGAAAAGGACTTACCAGCTGGGATTATCAAGGGACGACCGCAGATGAGTAAACATGTCAAACCCGTACTATTCAAAGTCAGCACCAGTACAATACAACTGGATACTTGCCTTTCCCGTATGATGACCATCTGCCAAGGCAGTGAGGATATCTGCAGGACAAGTGAATTCAAAAGACGTACTGCCACTGGGACCAAGTCCACCGAAAGGAATGCCCTCCACTGTCAAGAAAGGAAAAGTCAAACACATGCTGTTTTGGAGATTGATTTTACTGCTAACCTGCAGGGTGAATAATACTATCATTGGCTATTGCTGACCCGCTTTCAGTGGAGAAGAAAACTGTTGCATTGTAATCAGGAACGAAAACCAGTCTCACGTTTTACTGACTTTTTTGCTTATATTTTGCGTCATTGGAAAAAACATAGAGAGATAAGGGATGGTCACTGAATCAGAATCAGTCGGCGATCTGGATATAACGATCACTGACTGGGCGTTCACGTATTTGATCCCTTCCTCAACACTATCAAGGGGTATTATGGGCAAAATTGGTCCAAAAATTTCTCTAAAACAAGGATCAAGAATGAGTCGACAAGGACAAGAAAACCTTACTCGGACATGAGAGCGTCGTCAAATTTGACATTTTTCACGATTGTTGGTGCGATGTATTTTGTCTCTTCGTCCGTTTCTCCTCCAATGGCAACTTGTCCGTTTGTGTTTTTGAGCAGTTTGGAGACCCGAGCGAACGCCTGGGGGCTGACCATACGGCAATAATTTCCAGAAGCAGATACAGGGTGTGATTCTGGGAAGAAGTCTTGGTGTCTAGACAATATAAATATAGTAGGTGGAGCGTTGCTGGGAACGTACGCAGCTTTCAAAGCTTCGATGAGTTTATCTTGGAAGTCCTTCGGAACCAAAACCTAATGATTACAAAATTTAGTGGGAAAATAAGGTGCAATAACGACAGACATAATCTGGTGCTACACATGTCTGTCCGGCATTAGTGATCTTACCCCACCAGATACGACGGGCAGAAATTTCCAGGTCGCAGTTGGGGTCGACAAAAACGGGTGATTTACCTGCGATGGTTCATGAATGTGCGCATCTGTCAAGAATCTCACCTCCGAGCTGGAAAAAGTCAACACAAAAGAGCCAACGCTAATGAGCTCCTACCTCTAAGGAGACAGGCGTCAAAGTCTTCGCGGCGGCGGCGGCTATGATTCTGCCAACACGACCTCCACCTAAAGCACTCCGACATTAGGAGTCATTGGATGACGTTATGTGTTCAGCGCACCGGTAAATAACACTGGGAATGATGAAGAAGAGTCGAGGTCATGTTACAAACCTACCGTGGCCCCATGAGAGTTCCATCAACTAGAGTGAACATTTTATTCTCATCCGCATGGAAAAACGTCCGTACGCACCCTGGTGGTCTCTGCTACAGAACCATTGACGACACCAATGAGTGAAGGGTCGACGTATTTTGGCATGAGTTCCGCTAGCAACGCACTTGTGGCTGGAGTCTGTTCAGATGGTTTGATGATGGCGGTGTTTCCAGCAGCTATTGCTGAGACCTAAGAATATGATAACTATGCTTGTGGTAGACAGAGACAGATGAGAGCTTGCCAGAGGTCCAAGACTCAGCCACAGAGGATAATTGAATGGGCTTATAATAAGCACAACACCCTTGGGCTCCTTGTGTATGATTCGCCTCATAGGAGTGAAATTCAAGGAAAAACCAGGCTTTTCAGGCTTGGACCATTTCTGCACGTTATCGTAGGCGAATTTGACTTCGGAAACGAAAGGGCCAATGTCGCACCTAGCGGAGTGCGTCAGTGGGAACACGAACATGGAATTTACTGTACAATTGGCTTTCATTGGAGGGACGTCCGAGATCTGAGAACAAGGCCTCTTCGAATCGTTTGTCGTTGTCCTTGACCAGATAACCAAGCTGAAGAACGACATATTTTCGATATGCAATGGACTTGAGTTTTCCAGACTCATATCCTGCTCGAAGTTCTGCGTGAATCTGGGCACGCAGTGAGCGTCAGAAGACAGAATATACGCGCTACAGACCTTGGCAATGTCCTCAATGGGCGTATACGACATGATGGCGGGTTGGAACTGGAACCATATTCGGCCATCAATGAAGTTGGAAAATCACAGGCTTACGCCGGCCCAATCGAAGGTAGCTCACTAATTACTTAAATTATAATTACTTTGGTAGAGTACATGGGTGCGAGATCTTCAGAATGAACGACTGAGTTCCACACTACACATATTATGTAGGCATCAAAGTGTGTCTACAGACTTCGTAACGCATTAAGAACAGCTGTAATGTCGGTCTCTTCCCATCTATAACCATTCTTCTCCCGGTACCACGTCTTACCACTTGGCAAAGAGTCTGACGGTAGTGGCATTCGTAGTGTCGGTTTCTGGCAGTCAGTGCAGTTACTGTAGCTGTCTTTCTCGAGCAACAAGCTTTCGGAAGCAATGGAGTGTCATCGAAAAGTAGGCATTTCGGAAATCGAGCTTAAATTCGATCTCTTCAGAGCTTCAACATAAGTAGCCTCATCGGGAACTTCTGTTCCTAGATGACGTCGAAGTTTCGACATTCGCTTTCTCCGAGCGGTTGTAGGCGTAGGTGGAGGAGGAATAAATGTTGACAACGTGCTCAACTGAGACATTGGTCGAGTCTGTACGTATAGCCTCAAGTTTGGCCGTTTTGCCAATCCTTGCGAGCATGCATTTATAGAGGACGATCGCGGTGGCGGAGTGAAAAGACAATCGGACGCGTTGAAACTTCTGCCACTTGCAAGCGGGTCGTTTACTGTCGACCACAGGGAAGATGCATGGATGGAGGATGATCGTGGTGGTGGAGTAAGAAGACAGTCAAATGCCCTGCATCTGTCACTTGCGAGTCTCTCGAGATCCTTCAAAATGCATTCTTCTCTGCTATTATGCCGCGAAAGCGGAGAGATGATACAATTTTTGGACCCTGTATCAATCTGACGGCCGACAATTGAGTTACGAGAGCATGAAGCCGGAAAAGCTGGAGGGGGAGGCGAAGGCCGCCGTGCTGTGTGGGAAGCATGCGGAGGCCAAGTCTGGAACGACATACAGTAATCCAGAGGAAAAGCGCTGCCGTCCTTTTATTCAGCATAGACGTAGATCTTACTAGTCATGTCAGACGATGAAACAAGCGTACCACTTCAAAGGAAAAAGAAAAAAAGTTTATCAGGCAATGATCCTCATCCTGTTGCACAAAGTTCGGAACGCTGGCTCCCGCCTTGGAAACCTCCAAGCTAAAAACACTGCCACGGTGATTAAGTGATGTTGCCTGGTCGCAGCCTCATGTTACGAGCAACCTTGAACAGACGGAAATTCCGCAAAATGGAGTAGTAAAGCATCCGCAAGTCTTGTTAACCTTCGAAACTCTCCTGAGCGATATCATGGGCCGAGGAAGGTGGCCACGACATTTGTGAAAGATATTCCGTCGCCAATGTCGGCTTGTACGATTGTGACTACAGAATGTGAATCACATGTCAGAGTACTTTGAAGCTTGCTTCTCAACCTTTACCATGTAACGGGCCCTGAATATCCTGGTTCAATAAGAAAGCTGTCTCTCCAAAGGAGCCCTCAGTATCGATTACTCGTGTGTTCGACCTCGGTACATCTTTTTCAGCGTCCTGTTCAAGTTGGTGTGTGTCTTTCATTCCTTTCTTATCACATCTAGCTCTGGTTTTCTTTCGGAACAATTTATAATTTGGACAAACTTAAATTCGAAGGGTCCACGCAAAGGCCATATACATCGCCCTGTTGAGTCTTATTGCTGTTTCGGAAATAGTTGGCGGGTCACATATTTCGTCACGCAGCGCAAGCAAATCTTCAAAACCCGATAGCTCAACGAATTCTCAACATATTTACAAGATTTTATGCTCATTTTCACGCCTTTTCAATGCTTCATGTGGCCCCATAGCTAGTTTTCTGAAATGACACTCCCTTCTTCCGTCTTGAAATTGCACCCCAGAATACCTTTCATGCATCAAAACTTGAGAACGGTTCAAGGTACTTCTGTGAGGCTTGGATATGTTGTGTAGGATAGTGTTTGTTATGTGGCCCCAAGGCCATTTTTGCGACAAAAAATCCATGCACGTCATAGGACCATACTTGGCTTACTCCCTCATAATCACACATGGTGCGCGGCCAACGACTATCCGACGACCTTCGCAAGACTCTCGTTTACATGCGAAGGTCATGCAGCTTTGATGAAATCACAGAAGACAGGCCACAGGAGACGGACGGTGGAGAGGGTCATGCAACAGCACCAGTCAGAACTTTTTTGTTGCAAAGGAATTGAGAGGTCGGAAGAAGGCTTTATCAGAGGGTGATATGCAGGTATGGTCCATTGAGTTATCTTCTGTGGTCTTTGAGTAATTCGACCAGTTCCTTCAAGCCCTAATTGCCCACACACCCGACAACCACATATAGATTTTTCGTAGCAAAAGTAACCTTGGGGCCACATAACAAACACTATCTTACACAACATATCCAAGCCTCACAGCAGTACCTTGAACCGTTCTCAAGTCTTGATGCATGAAAGGTATTCTGGGATGCAATTTCAAGACGGAAGAAGGGAGTGTCATTTCAGAAAACTAGCTATGGGGCCACATGAAGCATTGAAAAGGCGTGAAAATGAGCATAAAATCTTGTAAATATGTTGAGAATTCGTTGAACTATCGGGTTTTGAAGATTTGCTTGCAAAATGTGTCGCTGCGTGACGAAATATGTGACCCGCCAACTATTTCCGAAACAGCAATAACATGGCTACTTGCCTCGCAGAGATGCTGTGTGCGTCCTTCATCATCAATTCATACTCGGATAACTTGTTTGGAATCCTTCGACTAGTACTGGTTTATGTCTCGTGTCACTTGTCGATTGCCGGTTCCTCGCACAACCTTCCATCATGCATTCTTAGGAACGTCTCTGTACGTACCTTCAGCGGCGATTATATACCACCCGACTAACAGTGCGTTTTTTTGGTTGGACCGTCCCGCTTGGTTATATTGCCTTTGCTAGCCGGCACGTTCAGCACCGGTCCAAATTGGTGAATGAGGTGGCTAGCATTGCTCATCATGACTAGCACCCGCAACTGTAACGTGAACAGACTCAATCTCGAGAACTATACGCATCTTTCATTTGTTACATAAGTGCAATGGCGTCACGATCTGCGCTGCATGCGATTCTTATTGATTAGTATCTTGGAAACAGAAATGATCGCCAGTCACGGTGCCTGCCGGTCTCGTTCTGATTTTTCTGAAGCGCGAACTGAAGGGCCAAATCTATTCAGTAGAATCGTGAGCCTTTAACTGCCTTCAACTGTGCTTGGATCTGGAGCACATCAAACTGATTTAGCATTTTGCATGAGTCTACAATTTGAGACTCCACATCAATCGGTTGATCTACGCTCTTGCGTATAAGTGAGCCTCCAAGCGCAAGTAGTAAGAATATACTTCATTGAACGTCGAGAATCGTCGTAACAAAAAAAGGATGTCTATAGACGTCGCAAAACCTGGAGGACCGCTGTGTGGTTGCTCTCCTCCCATCTGAAGCCGCGTTTCTCTCTGTAGCATGTAGCACTACCACTCGGGCGTAGTGGGGTGAGCGGGGTGAGCAGTGGCGCTGCCTTTTCGCGAGCTCTTTTCTGCCAGCTATCACGATTTCCGTTTTTCTCGAGCAGCCACATGTCCTCCTCACGACCATGCTCGGAACTCGAGTTGATGTTGGCTTTTTGTAGAGCCTCAACGAAAGCAGTTTCGTCTGGGACTTCTCTTCCTAGGTGGCGTCGAAGTTTCGACATTCGTTTCTTTCGAGCTGTTGTGGGCGTGGGTGGACGAGGAATGGATAGGCTAAAGGTTGATAAGGACGACGCAGTACTCATCTGCGATATTGGTCGAGTTCGAACAGTCAACTTGGGCCGTTGCATGGATTTTTTTAGGCTTGCGCTTGTTGAAGACCGCGGCGGTGAAGCAACAAGACCATCTACCACGCGACAGCTTCCTGTATGCTTTTTGCCCACGATGGAGGCTGCATCGTCCTCCTGAGAATTGACTATGGGTTTTGGTCTTGTGTCAGGGGTCGAAGGACAAGTGATACCTGCAGGTAGGGGTGGTAGAGCATGAATTGGCCGCGATGTAGTGAACACGACATCTGAATTTTGACAAGCTGACTCGGAAGCCGAGGTTGGGGAAGTTGGAATAGGTGGTAAAGGACGAATCTTTCTGACCGGCAAAGAGCGAGTTCGTTGCGGTCCAGCTTGGAGTACTGGCTTTGTAGGAACCGACTTCCTGAGCGGGACCTGCAGTGGTTCAACCGGTTCTAGGGCCATGTAGGACATGCTCCAGGCAAATGCACTAACAGCCTTTTATTTCATTTGTAACCTTTTATAATCAAGGCTGCAAGCGTTTATCCCCGAGATGTAGGCGTGACGTCTCCATGGTATTCCAACCCTGCCGACCGCTACCGAACGGTGTTGTGCACTATCATGTTTAGTATCATGCAGCATAGACTCTTTCGATTGAATGGCAATCAGTATATCGCAACCATTGACGAGGAAGGAAGGAAGGAAGTGTATCAATTAGCACGCAAACCCGTGTTTTGCATGTGGAATCCCTGGCCTTCTCTGGCCCGTTACATACGACGGAACCGAGCCCTTGACATATAGCAGTCCATCTCACGACAGTACCGAACTCAAGATGCTCGCGTTTTTTGCAGCCCATCCACCGAACATCATTCTGATACATTTGAGTGCATTCAGTTGTCGCATATTCAATTCATTTCTTCGGCTATTGTTCCTTGTAGCAACAGATGGAGTAGGCAAATATTGCCTCGTGGAACTGCACTGGTTTACGTTGTTGTGGCATGCGCATATGAGTAAGCAAGCACATGATTTCGTGAAGGGCCTCGTACTACAATTCATTCATTGTCATCTATGCTCATTATACAGATATACGTTAAAGCTGCCTTGGATTATATCATGTTCACCACATTTCCTGGTGTTCGAGTCCTCCAACCCTGCGGAGGCTCTCCTACCAACTTCTTCCCATATGTCTTCCGCCCGCTACCAGGACACCGCCTGTTCTTTGTAGCCGGTGTCGATTCCGTCTTCTTGACTTCCTTGGGTGCTGGCACTATCTTCCACTCTGGCTTCTGTGCTATCAGTCCTCGCCTTCGCTCTTTGCTCATCACAAACTGAGGAAACTGTGCCTGCAGCCTCATCAAAAGCTCATGCGGGAGACGCGAAAGCGGTGACTGCGCTAAGTGGACAAGCTCGCTAATGCTGTAGATCGCAGCGCGAGGTTCTGTGGCACCTGCAATTTTGAATAAAAAATGTGTGGATAGTTGTCGACTTACAAGTTTCGTTATCATCGTCCTCCTCCAAATCCAGTTTGGCAAATGCGGGCGACACTGGGGATGTTATCATCGTGCTGCTGCAGCCAGTATAGGACGAAACAGGGGAGAAATTCTCCTTGGATGCTGTTCTTTTGTGCACCGGAATATAGATACTCGGTACTGTCCTGTTCAACGCCAAGGGTGCTGGTGCAAAATTTCTGTAGGCGTGCATCGTTGGAATAAGCAAAATACTTGACTGATTCGAACAAAGGGGATGGTGGTGGCAGCAACAAAGGAACCTTGACCACGCCGCAGTCGCATTTATAGGGTCCTAGCACGCTCTGACTGGCCACGTAAGAGTCACAAAAAGACGCGACAACCTCCTGCAACAAAATAGAATGTCTCAAATTAGTAACCCCAGACAATGTAGCTTGGGGAACAGCCTGTCCTGTGTAAAAAGATGAGTAGTGATGATTCGTCGCGTGACATTACATTAGTCTTCGTACTGTAAAACATAAATGGCTAATTGTATGGCTCTGGAGTTCTCCAGAGCCACTTTTGGGTGGACACAGCAGTTACCTGTATCTTAGGCCTCGACGAATTTCTTAACATCCTTGAGCCACGTCATGTATTCCTAAAATAGAACAATTAAGTCGGAAAAGAGGCTGAACAACAAAAAAATTACCCGCTGCTCCTTGTATTCTGCATACTCGGGTATGAACAGTGCAACGTTCTCGTTGATACCACGCTCTGACAAGAACTGCTCGAAGTTTTCTTGGAGACCAACATCGAGGCTGTCGAACTGTGGGAGATAGTGAATAGCAAGTTCAGTGAACACATTCAGATGGATGAAGACAAACCTGTGGACCCATGTAAGTTCCACGGCGAAGCCAGTCAGCTTCAGCAGATTGCTCCGACGCAATCTTGCTGTCTTTATAGTGTGTCACGTTCTCAATCATGAAGTTACCCTCCTGTACAACCATGTCCACACTCAGCGCCGCAGGTGAGGAATTCTGACAACAGATGAAGATTGCCCACGTATGAACGAAATACATACCTTGGTCATCGTCAAAGCAACGCGGATGGGGAAGGTGTGTAACACAGGCTCATCACGACCTTCGTCTTCGGCCTTTTCAGCTTCAGCATCATCCTCGAACTCTTCCTCTGGGTCATTTTGAATGTCAGCTATGGAAAACAACAATTTGATGCTGTTTCGCGTCAGTCTTGCACCAGTCGAGATACAACACGCACGTCTCGTTGCCAAAAGTTCGTGTCAGACTGACTTCATCATGAGATGGTGTGTCTTGAATCTATTGACCATATGGAAAGAATCCCAATAGTACTGAATGAGCTCACCGTCCAGACGCCCTGTGCCTTGAACTGTTGCAAAAACTCCGGGACACCTTTTTGGTCAGCATCCTGTGTCTCAAAATTGAGCTCTTCTTGGAGCTTTTGTGACAGGGCTATATCAGCTAAAAACAATTGTTGGCGATACTGTAGCATGACGAAGAATACTCACCAGTTCCTTCACCAAACTTTCTGGCTGTTGCTGAGAAGCCTCTCGCTGCGATATGTAACGAGAGCTTCTGTCTCAAAGGCGCACTGACAACTGCCCTCGTCGACAAAAGCCTGGCTGATGAACGCGAAACCTGACGCAGAGCTCGAATTGCAGACATGACGATATATATGGGATGCTGAAAATTTTTGTTTGGCTTCTTTGGGCTAAACCAGAGTCACGTGCCCTGCCATATTTGTTCGAGCCCCTCCGGAGAATATTCACATTTTTGTTAGGCTGTTCAAGGGGGCACGCCGGACATAAATGCCGAGGCTATTCGTCTGTCTCTGCCTACGTGGCCACCATAGCATTTCCCGCTTCTCTACGAAACATACTTGGATCCATCAAAACCGTCGTGACGCACTATCGTTGCACAGCTATATATCGACTTCGCTGACTCGTCTGTGCACTCTGCACTTCTTCGCCTTAACTTCACTTGGAGAACAATTGTTTGATCTTCATCAGACACCGCCTCACTATTCCTCGGTTTGGAACGCCGTTCGTGATACTATAGTAATTGGTGATGAAGGCGGTCAGGACTAGAACGCTGGGATCTCCGATTTAACGCGTGAATTCAAAGCCAACACAGTCGATGTCTAGGCAACGGCGACCTCTCAATTTTTAGACGTGATCCAAATCGCGCTTGACCCTCCGTATTTATTGCATTATTATCATAGTTAATTATTAAAATCCTATATACAAGAAAACTCTACCTGATAATCTCTAAGATTAATACACGGATACTACATGTTGAAATGGCCGAAAAGAGAACTGCGTGGGGATCTCCTGGATAGATAGGTGTTAGCCTATGCTATGCTCTACGATTCCCGCAATAGCACTGCCGTGGACAATAGCATGCCCTGTGTGGGATGAGCACAAGAATATGATCTTGATGACTGCGATCAACTTACCCATACGTGAAAGAGTATTGCTGGTACCACGCTTGATTCGGCGTTGAGCCGACGTTTGATGGGGTCTGTTGAGAAGCCTGGACCATCTGAGATTGATCCCATCCCTTGTTGGGATAGGTAGAGGACGACTGCATCCCATGGTATGGCTGACCTTGCCCCTGAGATTGATATTGTGTCTGTGGCATAGTTGTTCTAGCGGGTCCAGAATTGTACTGCTCTGGTCCAGGATAACGCTGATTCGTGATGCGAACCGGGTAATCGTCATCTGGAGTGCCAGGCTGCGCAGGATAAGATCGGTGCTTGATCCCTTGGGTAGAGATGCCTAACACTGTCGGCCGAACCTGACTAGAGTGCTGCGTCACGTATGGAGCTGGAGAACTGGGTTGCTGAGCAACAAACTGAGTAGAACTTGGATACGTATTCCAGTTTCGGGTGGCCGAGGTGGAAGAACTAGCCTGTGCCTGACCGTGTTGGAAATGAGTGGTACTGGGAGAATATTGTGCAGAAGGGGCTTGCTGTTCCGCCACTGACTTGAACTCACAGTTTAACCTGTATTTCTGGCATCTTTTACAGGCACTGCGAGGAGGGTCTTCATGGCTGGTAGGCTCGCATTTGACTTTCCTGCCTCTGCAAGCGACGCAAGCAACCTGGCGAGTAATATGCATGAGACTGAGCAATACGAAGCACATACGGATACATACGAGAACACGAACAGGTCGTGTAGAGAAGAGGGAGTTGTCTGAGCTCATTATGAGTAAGATAGTACTTTGAACAGCCCGTAGCTTGTGCTTCTTATACTGTCGAGTATGGGTAAGAAGAGGTACGAAGTTACACTTGAAACGTCCATTTATGGGCAGTAGGACGCGTCAAGAAGCGCTGAAAGATGAATCGCCGCTCATGTTTGGCGAGGACAACAAGTCGACAGTTCCTCGCGTCACTGCCACCCCCGGTTCATAGATGTCGTCGAAAGCTGTGAGCCCGACGTACAACGAGGTCTTGGATCCATAGATGGTTTAGAATCAAAATGAGACAAAGACTCAAGCGACGGTCAGTAACAAGGATGGGAGCAGTTGTCTCAGAAGAAGGTTTTTCAAACTTGAAGTCGTGAGAAGAACTCGAAGGTACCCACCCGACTTAGTTTTGCGATGCAACTCAGCGCTCAGGTTATCAGCGCCGTAGTTGTAGAAGTCGTCATACTTACTTAGTAGTTCGGCTGGACTAACATCCCCTCAAGCTCCAGGTCGAGTCTAGCCTAAAAAGTCGAATACCTCAAGTTGTTTCACGAAAGCCTAGGCAACTGCAGATGGTATTAAGCCATCTCGACTCGCACTGGAAACGTCGGGACGCCGACCGCGCCCTTGTGTCCGAGTAGCAGTAAACGGCCTAACTCTGTGGTGTACGGTGTTGCCATGCAGGAATGAGCTGGACCACTGGTTTTATTGGACATCATTTGATGGAGCACTGCAGTCGGATAAATATCGAAGATTAAGGTTGCTGTCACACGTTTTTGATCCGTATCAGTGATCGTAATGCTTCCTCTGGCCGGCAACCTGGTCAACAACCGGGAGTCATGCCAGCCGGTGAGTACTCAATAAATACTGAGCGAGTACTCACCGGCTCATATCGTGTGTCATCTATTTCGGTCTTATAAATACTATCACGAAGATTAAAGTTAAAGCAGCTCTCATCCCAAAAGTATAAATGGCTCCGAGGATACCATTGATATCCGAGTCATGCTCCCATTCTCCGCCTCTATTGACCAACAACACGGTCTGCAACAGGTGAAACAGGCCGAATTTAAGGTCAAGAGACACGTAGACTGAGGATGTTAAATAAGTATCAGTTTGCCGAGTGACACTGTAACAACGAAAAGGAAAAAAAAATAAAAGGTAATTGTTGGTGCGCATTTTCACGTCGCTGGTGTGTCACTATCATCCACTTCTGCATCATCGTCTTCCGCCTGAGGTTCCTTCTTCTTGGTCATACGTGTTTTATTCTGGGAACCATCAGTGCGATCTTCCGAGTGCTTAGAGCTATCTGCCTGAGGCTGGATGGGCGCCAGAGGAGGAACGAAACCATAAGGATAGTAGGGAGGGAAATAGTAAGGAACGACTGGGTGCGGATGACCATTCTGGGCCGCCCCCTCTTGTCCGAGCTGACCTTCGGGCACAGGAAGAGCAAAAGGAGGATAATATACTGGGTAGTAACCTTCAGGCGTGGCAAACGGTGGTACAGCATGAATAGCACTCATTGTGCCGGTAGTCGCTGGAGATTGCGCATTAGACCAGTCACTCCCTTCAGACGCAGGGAACTCTGGAAAATAAGATATATGAGCGCTCTTTCTGTTCAAAGAAGAAAGCACAAACCAGAGAAATCACCGATAGACTTGTTCTTTCGCTTATATGGTCCACGTTTGACGCCTTTCTTGCGTTCTTTCCGCTGGCTATCGACACAAGTATCTGCAATTCCATACTTGAGGCAGCGTTCGCAAGGCCGCGCCTCGTCGCATCGTTTACAGGCAGTAGCACAGTTCGTACACTGTAGAAGTCAGCATGAAGGCTGAATGAAAGCCAAAGACACCTACGGCCATCTTGACTTGTTTCCTCTTAGGACGGGCGGTGGTAGCAGGCGCTGCCGGCACTGGATTGGCCGGAGCGATCTGAGGGATAGGAAACGCTACCCATATATTGAGCTGGGCTTTTAGCGATTAGAAAATTAACCTACTCTGACCAGGTGGGTGTGGTGGGAATGCATAAATCATACCAGGCGGTGGTGGCGGGATCATCATAAATTGCGGGGCCACAGTAGACCCACTGCTCTCAGAATCAGACTGAGGCGGTGGGTAAGCAAAAAAAGGAGGATAACTCCCTGGTAATGGATATCCACCTGTGCTATAAGGAAACGGTTGTGGACCAGCTTGTGTTTGTTCAGGAGTGGCTGTCTTGTTCTGTTCGGAAGAGTCGGTCATGAGCGTCGTCAACGACAGAAACAGTGAGAAGAAGGCTCTGAGGATGCTTAGACGCCGTCTGAGCCATTGGAGTGTTGCTGATGAGAAGACAAAATATGAAACAAGATACTATTTACCGAAAATCAAATTTTGTCTCCGCTCAAAGCTGAGCCTGAAAGTCCGCTACTACTGAGATTTCAGCGGAATTCAAAATTCGAGCCCAGCTCAGAACTAAATCGACTATATCCTGGCTCTGTTGAGATGATTATCACTCAAGTACAGGCTGCCAAGTCGTTGGTCAAGTTAAACACGTGTGCAGGAACCTTAATTCTTCGAGGGGTCACGGTCCGTACACATATCTCAAGTTTTCAACAGCGAATTGACAGCGTGTATATTTCTAATATCCATTCAGCAACGACATTGGCATCAAAAGACTTCGATTCCAAGCCTTCAAGCCTTCAAGGGGCGAACTCACAGACAGAGTTAATAAATCCTTCGTGTGTCCAGAACCGTCAGGGATGCGAGGTCCTGTGGTAGTCGAAGGCTTTTACAACCTTGTTGTAAGGTAACGGACAGCTATTTGGAGTACCGAAGGTAGATGCCGAGGCTAGAGCTGGTCTGCATTGCTGAACTATATCAGAAATTTTAAGAACCGACAATAGCGCAAAAATATCGAGCATCGTTCGAGTAGCTTGAAGCCGAGATATGGGTATGTGCCAGGCAGCTAAGATGTTCTTGGGGGTTGATTCGCTTCTCCCGAAGAAATGATTAATTCAAGGACTCCGACCAATGTACAGGCACGATGGGCTAGCGTAAATCATTACGCGCGTGGTCCGAATCGAGGGCGAATATTTGCTGGAGAATCGTTTGAATTGCAAGTGTTAGGCGAGTCCCTCCGAAGCGATCAAGGTCCTCTGGCCGGCAGTGAATGGAAATCCTATAGTAAGCTCCCAGAGGATTGGCCGTGCAGCAGAGAAGACATATGCGAAGAACGTGAAAGAAAGCCTTCAAATCTCGGGTACTCTTTCATCTTTTTTTGGAGAAATTACTATTACTAATGCCTCATTGGCCGGCGGAGTATTCGTTGGTCGGAGTATTGGCTGCAACGGCTGAGCACCGAGTACCTAGTCTGTAGCCAATCATGGAGCCTAGGTCTGGCTGTGTTCAGGGTTGACACCGAACTTGACCAAAATATGGTATGTTGTGGCAGGAGAACGCTGACAACAAAGAAACCGACAACTGTAGCTAGCAACAGAAGACTTAGGGACACAGAAAGCCGAGTGAACCTAAACGCGCAAGAACGACCGGGTCCTATGGGAATTGAATGGCATGGCGAGAGGACCGCGCAAATCGCGGAAAAAGGAAGAGCGCGCTAGACCGTTCCAGAGATAATAGAGTTCCGTTTGCTGTAAGACAGTTTCTTATATATCCGACAGTTACCAGAGAGTAAGATTTCAGACAAGTGAGTGCGTCGGTCGAACCAAATTGGAAGGTGACCAAACGAATAGGCGGCCAAACAAATTATGGTTTGCTTGGTTTTATGATTCTAGTCGGGCAAGATCACCAGCCTGGTACAGCGCATTCTAACGCAAGGTTTCCGCGGTCCGGTGTACTCTTTCTTGCTGGAAATGCTCTCCAATCTTTAGTTCCATCGACTTTAACGTCGCAGGCAGAAGCTTTACTCGACGGCCACAAAATCGAGGATGCCATTGATTTGGCTGACCAGCAGCACCGGAAGGTCTACGGCAATATAACTGTAGATGAAGACCAGGTATTCCTCAATTTACACGTGTCGTTTCCATTTGTATCAAATACTTAGGCCGAGGAACTGCGATACGTGTACCAGCGAATTGGGTTTCAATGTCTGTCAGAAACTTTGTTCGAAGATGCCGGGAAGAATCTCTTCAAAGGGGAGCTCGACCCTCGTCTACTTATTAGCTACTATCCGACCTTGCGAGGCTCTCTTTTCACATCTGAAGACTCCATTGACGTGTTCACCGGCGTAGCAAACTGCATGCCAAGAGAACGCTCCGTCGAAGAGATAAGTAAGTCTTCCGTATTCCGCACAACACGCCTTCCATTTGCTATCGCTATTCGATTGCTTTCTTTAATTAACTGCCGTATTTCTTCCCTTTACCGTTCCGGTTTTTTTGGAACTGATTAGTTGCGGCAAACTTAGTCAGGAATTATTCTCCCCATCTTGCGCCGAATACGAGGTCTGCACCACCTACTGCCGAATTGAGAAAGATTCTTGTCATGGCCGCTCAGGACATGCTTGAAGTTTTTCTGCGAAAGTGGTCGACGAAGCGCAAGGTGGATGGAGGCCAACCTTGGTTTCGGAAGCGGTGGGAACCTTCTTATTCTGTGAGTCTGAAATCTTGGACTATTCCGAGATTCATGAAGACAGGCTGTGGACACAGTACTAGCCAAACTGCTTGCCAAGTCTGAGAAAACTGCGGACTTGTACAGCCTAATACAAGAAGCAAATGCCATCATCATCAGGGAAGTTGAACCTGTGTTCAAGGAAACCGGACAATACAACGCTCTTTGTATGCTATACAAGCAAGCCAATGATGATCTCAAGCTACTCGAACTCTGGTCAAAGTAGGTTTTCATTGTTGCGGACGTTGGCTAGAGCTCAATGTCACTCTAGGGTGATAGATGGGGAGTGGCTAGATGAAGACATCAAGAATCCTCTTTTTGATATGATCAGTCTACTCACGGAGAAAAAGGATCGAGCACTAACTCAGCAGTGGGGGCTATGGCTGACCAAAAGAGATCCTGAGCAAGGACTCAAAGCAGGTCTTTCTATTTTCGTTTTGAATGGACGTTCATCTGGCTCTAGCTCTTGACAGCCAGAGAGTCCGGTAAACGCCGTGATGCAACGGAAGATGATGAAGCATTGTTGGTCCAGATCCAGGCTACTAACGCAGCGGCCGGGATCCAATTTCTAGAGTACTTGATTGTCCAGAAACGTACATCTGTCGGTGCCCTGTTGCCTCTGTTGCCTCTGTTCATACATTTTAGTCTCGGGACCTGCATACCAAATATGCCCTTGCGTGCGTAGAACAAGTATTGTCATTTCTCCAGCAAGAACCTGTGTCAAAACTTTGGCGAGCTAAAACAGCATCGTATATCCGGACAGAGTCATCAGTCTCATTTCTATCCTACTTTTCCTCGACCACACCAGATTCGGAACACAAGTGTGCCCGCCTGAAAACTGCTCTGTTTCTTCAAGTGTCGCAGTTGTATGATGTCAAGGTGATATATGACAAGCTACTCCCACATAAAGAGATAATGCAGCTTGAGTTCGCTATACTGGAAGGAAAGGTGAGGACGATTATATGTTTCTTTAGGTGTCCGATCTTCGTTGCAGCTTGGCAATCACCGTAAGGCAATTACTTCTCTGGTCCACGATCTTCACGATGGCATATCCGCGGAGGCGTACTGCAGTCTCGGTGGCGAAGTTATTCCGCCGAAGGTCGCTCTTTCAATTCTGCAAAGTACGCCCCGATTGCAGGCTCACCAACAGCTATGGATGTCGACCGATGGCAGGCAGAAGGGAAGCGTTTTACCCGTAAAGGTAGTCGATGAAGGCCTGAAGCAAACGTTGACCAAGGTCTTACTGGAGGTTTACATGGCCGATCCGTATGCTCCATTTCGATCGTCGTGTAGACCATTAAGCACTTTTAGGAAACTTGGAGCGGATCGCGCCGCTCGTTTGCTGGATTCTCAAGCTAGAAGTCTTGATGTTTCGGATGTAAGCCACCTTTTGTGCGCGATTCTTATCTCATCTGGCTGAAGGTTATCACTCTCGTCCCTCCGGATTGGTCTTTGACAGTAATGTCATCTTTCCTGACAAGATCTTTCCGAACTCTACTGCACGACCGTCATCAAAGTCAGATTATGAAGACAATCAGTGCTGGCCAAAATCTCCGTGTAAGTCCGGTCTACCTGAGGATGAATCTGCTGAGTTTTTCAAGGTTAAAGAGGAAACGTGGTTGGTTCTCCGAGAAGAAGGCATGGTTGTCGAAGAGGTCAATGACGATGATGCAACAGATGATAGCGAAAACGAAAAGTTTGATGAAAAAGAGGCCATGGGTGCTGATATTCAAATTAGACCTCAGGAGCATTGGCGAACAGAAGATGTTGATGTTAGATAGCGGAGCCTTCAATGACTCTTTATTTGTTTGGCAGGTCACGATCACAGGACTCTGCTGCGACCATGTTCTGCGGCGAGCAGCAACTCGACAGCTATGAGTTCCTGGATTATAGTACACCTGAGATGCCCACTAGCTCCCTACATTTTTCCTACAGTACACCTAGAGCTTTGGATTCAGCATTATATGGCACAACGGACAGCGAGGCCGAACAATGGTCTCACCTCGATTCACAACTACTTTCTTCAGATCTCGACCCTAATCTCAGTCTCCTATATCCAGAAAATGAATCCGCCTCACCAGTCAGCTCCGAACCTGGTCAGAACCACAGCGATAACTACCATCTTTTCTATAGTCCATTACCCAGCGGCGCAAAGCTCCCTACCTTCGTTACCCCTCAGGAACCTGAACCTGAAAAGCAATGTGTAAACATGTCAGACATCACAAGCTCTACTCCTTCGTTTTCCGATGACCCCTTCGAGATTAAAGAAGAGACAACGAGAAGACCTTCAACCAGAAAGCGTGGTCGCCCGCCGAGAGCCTCGCACATCCAAAACCAAGGCAAAGTACCAGATGAAGACCAGACGCCGACTGGACCCCACAAAAGGCCCCGGTTGTTCAGAAATACTCCAAGCTCAGATGGTCGGAACTCAACGAGTAGGACCAGGAATAAAGAAGTACCAGCTGTTTCCGAAGCTCCAGACTATGCCAGCGAAGACGATGACTATATCTCCTCCAATTCTTCCTCGGCAGATCCATCACCCCAGTACGAGTCTGATAGCTCCTATGAGGACGAATCTCGCTCGGCGCGGAAAGTAGTTTCACGACGTCGCTCAGGTTATAAGAAACACCTAAGCGCAGCGCAGGCTCTCCGAGATCTCGAAAGACAGCGAGTGGTGGAGTCCCAGCATGCAGAGCCAGCATCTTCGCTCCTTGACAATCTATCCGCGACATCCTCGCCGTTATCTTTCGATGCCTCATTACCTGCGGGAGATTCTGCTATCGACGAAGGATTATTCGAATTGAACCTAGTGTCAGAGCAGAATGTTATCGGCGACCACCTTGGTGTTGATATGAACTGTTTCTCTCCAACTGATCCGTTGGGTTATTCTTCGTCCGATCATTCTTCTAGAGCAGATGACAACGAAGCATCTCGAGTCCGTCGGCCAGCAAGGAGGTCAATGCTACCGCAGCCCGTACCTGTGCCCAATCTCATAAAGAAGAGTCGTGGTAGGAAGGTCCCTGTGGATGCTCGAGCCAAGCAGTTGTCGCCTCACGCCTCTAGGTTATCCCTCGATAATCCGGACTCGGAAACTCCAGGCTCATATTCTTCCCAATCTAAAGCGAAGGTTATCTATGGTGGTATCCAGAAAGCGTCGGGAGAAAGACGGTTTGTATGCACTGCGGAAGGCTGTGGAAAGTGCTTCGTTCGAGGGGAACATCTCAAGAGACACGTCAAAAGCTTGCACACGTATGACAAGCGTAAGCAGCCTTCCTTAACGACTACATTGGTTGATTTGCATCCAGCTCATGTTTGCCCGTACAAAGGTTGTACGAAGACCTTCAGCCGTAGGGATAATCTTGCGCAGCATGTCAAGGTACACCTTTGATTACGCCCTGTCTATTGAGGGGTTCATCTTTTCGCCTTTGGCGTTGATTCATTCTCACATCACACATATTTTTACGACTTCATTCCCAACCTATCTGCATTGATACATACGGTACTAGTAGCTAGTCAGACCACATTGTAAGGCATCCTTTGTACATTACTATCCGGCCACTATCAAAGCATTCATCTATCATCTAGAGGTTCATCGTTAATAGGACAATCCAAGAAGGGAAGAGTTGCCTTTCGGAACTATGGTCAGTTGATGATGTCTGTGACGTTTGTATCATGACCTACTGCCTTGTTCCATTGCGCCTCGTTGTTGCAACCTGAGGCACTAGGATGGGTGTTTATTCGGAAGTTCACCGTAAAACTGTTCCGTTATCATCACGTTCAAGTTGCAAGATGCGACTGCACGACAGCAGCTATCCGCGAGTCCTGGACCTGCCATTGCATTCTTTCTATATATGGACCAGTCAAATTTCTAAGGCTGATTAGACTTCCAAATCGATGAAAAGGATCTTGACAGACCTCTGGGCTGCAGTAGTAGGCTCTTCGATATGCGAAGCACCTTGGAAGACGCGGCTTGCCGGGGTATTCGCATGGTTGGTCGAGTCCCAGGCCCCCAAAAACAGCCGATGCATGACTGGGCAATCCCATGGTCTTCAAGAACTTCGATCACTGGATCGTTCAGCAGCTCTCTTCCGGTCTCTTTTACAATACCAAGACGAATAAGCTGCTCTAACAATGCCACATTTTCGGTGTACGTCTTCATGCAGAATCGATCGCGGTTGTTAGTGAAGTCTGGCGCAAGAAAAGAATCATCGGTTGACATGTTTGTCAGAAATGTGACGGCTTGGATTGCTCAAGCGAAGGAGTGTCATGAGTGATTTCAAACTTCTTGGATGAGACCAATCATCCCGATAGAACGTGTAAACGCCCTAAAGCAACTTTGACTGCAGCCTCCGGCGGATTGAAAGTGAAAGTACGAATGCCACTGGACTGCGATATGGTGGTCGGGTTAAACTTCAAGCTTCGAGATGTGACTAGGAAGTGGCAAGATCTTGTCTTGCTACCTACATCATTCTGCTTGCTCTGGATCTCAGGCTGCCACGGACGCTGTACCATGAGTACCCAGAAGATCATCGCAATCAAAACGATGAAAATATACACCAGATATGGCTGTTCACTGACGGGAGCCAGCTGTACTACTTGCGAGTCTTTCTATGCCGATCAGCATACGGTTGTCCACTCCTTCGGCCTTATTTAACCCCTGCGAAGGCCTGCATTCGTTCTTGTGCGTGCGCCAGTCTGGCCCAGTTTTTGGACACTGTGGGGAATCAAAATTAGGCCTCGAGTCTGACCTTTGTATCGCATTGATAGACTTCTCGACACGCTGAGCACCCCGAAAGACGTGGCTTGCCAGGGTACTCATATGCTTCGAGAAGTTCTGAGCGCTCGAGTCGTAAACATGTTAAACACGACTGGCAACTTCAAGAATATCTGGTCTTCGAGAAAGAACTTGCGGCGACTGGGCCGTGCTGCAACTCCTTTCCAGTTTTTTCAACAATTCCCACTGGCAGACGAATAAGCTGCTCTAGCACCCCTCGTCCCTAAGCCTTCCCGATTGTTGGTTGCAGTCACAAATGTGACATAGGGTGATTAGGGTATTGTTTGGTGCCCAAGCGCCACCGAAGTAGTTCTTATGCAAACGTTGCAAGGCGGCTGCGACAGGTTTAAAGTCCCTTCGAAGGTATGGAAGTATACAGTAAAAGTATGAATGCCCGACATTATGGCCAGGAGGAAACCGATCACGAAGTACTTATTTAGGAGGATCAGTAGACATCCTTTCAAGGCATTGCTATTCAAGGAAGCCTAGTGCTATTACTGCAGCCAGGAAACCCCAGAGAAAAGCGGCAACAACCTTTTTGTCGAGAGATCGTGTTTGTGACAGTGTTCCCCGAGATTCGACAGAAGTTGCTGGGTTCGAAACTTCGATTGAGCTTTTGGGAACCCCGGCATTCTGAAATAGGTCGCCAAACTTGAGGGCCACGCTAAGACCAGGAAGACCGTCCAAACTTTTGACATTCTCGTTTTTCCACCACTTCTTCATGCCGAATTTTGGCTTTGATTCATCCCACTTTCCTTCAAGGTCATCGTTGTCGCAAGCCTCCATCTTGGCAGCATATTGAGGTAAGAGACTGCGTTGACCTTTGTATTCATAAACCGGAATTCCAAAGCCACATGACTGCAAGGCTGTTAGATACTATCAAGAACGTAGATAAAGAAGACCTACCGTTCCAACTTGATAAATGTCTACTGCGATTATTGCTCTCGACCCCGGCAATCGCGTAGTAGGCGGGAGTAACTCGTCATACTCCGGCGTTCCAAACTCAATGACAGAGACTGCGAGGATCTGGTCGGTCGCACAAGTTGGAATACTAGACGACAAACCTGTGCCGAAAATTCTGACAATCTTTGGAGCACGGTTGAGGGCCATGAACAAAAGGGTGATACGGCCGTTTTCTTTGGCGTGTGAAATAGTTTCGTTCCCTAGCAAGTCGAGAGGTTGATTGGTTAGCTCTGAGTAGCTGAGGTATACGAACCACTTCCCCAAAGATCCTCATACCACACTCTCTTTGAGTTTACGATATGAAAGGTGCCTTGAATACCTTTTGGTGACACATTGATATGACCGTCAGCCTTCAAGGGCGCGGTAGCGACGAAGAACATGTGCTGACGCTGGATCCAGTCCAAGAGGGATGGAGTTAATTCGTCAAAGAACTGGCCCATGATCAGAAGTCGAGAGATAGTTTTACCACGTGTTAGTCCCACTGTCAAGAACATAGTCAGCGCTTCAGTACGGTAGCACTTCAGCACTAGTCAGCCATGAGCCGCTGATTCATGCCAGTACTACACGCCGACATATTCGGGCTTGCTCCAAGGATAATTCAATGCGACTCGCACACGGCCAAAAGCCATAAGTAGAGACCACAGTGTCGAATCACGGTAGGAACAGTGGCCAGAAAGTAAGACACTCAGACGCTCTAAATGGATATAGGGAGACAGCAAAGAGCACAGTTGGAGATTATGTAACTGACAATCACGTAAATTCTCTACACTACGCCTTTCTCGTCGACCACACGTACACTTCAGCAGTGCCAAATTTCCTTGGCAGATGAACACAGTATCTTGGTTGTCCTTTCGTCGATATATCATGATCTCTCCTGATACAGTGAACCAACTCACTGCCCTCAGCGAATCATAAAAGTTAACAAGGCGTCTTCGTTCTGAGATCTGACACGAGTTTCCGTATGCATTCCGACTCGCTGAGGTAGAGATTAGACTGCTTAACAAGAGAGACGTGCACCTACGTTGACAGTCTCAATACCACAAAATACAACTTTGACAGCATTTCACTGAAAGAGAGGTATCACGAGTATACTTGAAAGAGAGAGGAGACGTGGTGCTGTAGTGAATATCAATAGCAGAGAGAATGACTCCCATCAAGTGCGAGCAGCAATTTGGCAAGTCGACTTAACCATAACCAATCAGATCATTGGACCATGAGGAAGAGAGGGACATCGAAGAGACTTCTCGCTGAAACGCGAAAGTTGCCGAAAACACCACTCAAATGGCAGGGAACCACTTTGTACGTGGGTAAGTGTACCACAGCCCAATGTTACGAGTAGCAAGGGTCTAGAAATGATATCAAGGGCTCGACAGCGATAATAATGGAAACGAATGCTGGAACAACGATGAGCCATGATGTGGAGATTGTTAGAGGCAACGCAAATATGATCCAACGGTCGTAACATTTGGCCGAAGATAAGCGCCCATGCCGAGTTCCAATCAATATGCATGATGCAGCACAGCAGGTTGGCACAGGCCAGAATGAATGGTCGAAAATATGGAAACACCTTTCGGGTATGCTGACTCGAGTTGTATTGCTGTGAGCTGAGCTGGTTCATACGATCGCCCCGAGGAGTCGGCCGTCTCGAATGAGGTGATGGCTCACAAGCCTTGTTATAGAATTCAACAAGATAGATTGAATATGCCTAGGCTCGGTGCCTGTAAAGGATCGGCTGTGACTTGAGCAAAGTAGAAGGGTATTTGGGAAACCTACGTGATATCTGCCATAAACAGCTCCACCACAGCGAACTGCGAGTTGCTGGCATGTTCGAGCACTTATACAGATGAGGATAGCTACCTTCAAAAAGGGACTACCGTCCAGAGTCAAAATTGACGCGTCGATGCTAGAGATGCAGATGATAATTTTGAGTGCACATGAGAGCAAACGAGATACAAGGAACCAAGGGAGAAGTAGTTCCCATCTTGGCAGCAATGCGATAAATTACAGATACCCAACTGGCATGGACCCTTGCATCTCGGACTGCATTTCCTCGTCTAGTCGAGCCCGACTTTTGTGTCCTCGACGTCATCAAAGTTTTCGACCAGTTCTGGTACCTGGTCATCGTCATCGTCTGCCGCCGCAGACGGTCGCTGTTGTCCTTGCTGTATGGCCTGGTAAGACTCTGCGAGTTTGCGGAGCGATGCGAGCGAATCAGGACCCAGCTGGTTGAGAATGCCGGGAACGAGTTCTGTAAGCTCTTTGACTTGACCAGTGCCATAGATCGCAAAGGTATTGGCCGCGACGGCAGCGTGAACTGATCGAGTGTCAGCTTATGTTTTACAAGAAGTTGATTGTGAACCTTTTGGAGCAGTGAAGTGCAGAACGTTGCCGTCTTCACGGAACATGTTGACCTCCTCGACGCCAGAGATTGGCTGCACGTTCAGCTTTTTCAGTGCGGCCTGCAATTTTTTGTCGTCCTGCGCTGCTGAGGGCTTTGTTTTTGGAACGACTTTTCGTCGAACAGTGCCCTTGCCACCTTTCCAGTGGTCAGCTTGGACATAAAACACGTGTACAACGCACCGATCCTGTTCGCTGCCGCCTGCGCCTGCAGTTTGGCCAATTTCGCTGGATCCATTGGCGGACGGCTGAGATGATATCTGAATAAGGTTTACTTTCAAACACCGCCAAACTACACCATACAGAGCAGATTTGTAAAACCTCGCAGCTACGGCTTTCGAATAGAATTGTAAGCAGGGATTGATACAGGAATGTACTTGGTCTTATTGGGCGAGTCTGCTCCGGCTAACAGTCAGCCCGCAACGCGTCACCTGCCTTCCATCTTCTTACCATGTCCTTCCACATCCGTCCAGCAGGACCTGACGATGTTGTGGGTTCTGTCCAGAACTCTGTTACTTCTCAATCTCATCAGCTATAGGATATCATCTTACAGCTCATTGTAGACCTGGCAAGCACTGCTATTCTCTTTCCGAGTCGATCGCCGCTCATCATCTCCCAAGGCGACGTACGAACGCGAGGCAGAATCCGTAAAGGCCACTCCAGAACTCGTAAATGATACGTCGTGGTGTGAATTCTGTTGATCACTTCTTCAGCTCCTGAAGAACCTCTTCGAAACGCCATACGCTTATGCACTTCTTGGATTCGCCGGTACCGCAGATAGCCCTGGGAAGCCCCTAGGTTTGGCCTTGTACGTGCTTCTTCAGCCAAGCTCTCTGCATATGCCGACTTGCATTCCTCGCAAGGTACTTCTTCAACTACTCCACTTGGACGGGAAAGCCGGGCTTGTATGTGCGTCACATACACTTTAGTACTTTGCTCCTAGGACACCGACTAACCAATAATTGCTCTAAAGCTAGAGGATTTATACGTAATCCCCGAAAGTCGAGGGCTGGGACTCGGGAAAGCGTTCTTTGCAGAGCTAGGCAAAATCGCGCAAGAAAAGGTAAATCCATCCGTTGGTCGCTGTGGCTCTTCATTGATCTCCGTTCTAAATAGGATTGCGCGCGAATAGACTGGTCCGTCCTCAAGGTCAGTGTGCTGCTTCTCAAAGCAACTTGCCATTAAATTTCATCTCGTCTAGTGGAACCAGCCGTCGATTGACTTCTATGAGAAGACGCTCGGAGCAAAAGCTATGTCGGAATGGATGGGCATGAGGCTAGAAGGAGAGAGCATAGACAATGTCCGCAAGTTTGCAAAGTGAAGAACGACGTGCTTTTGTTATCTGCAACATAAAAAAATAGACGACTGTTAGACCCCATCGTAGCTTGCACCTCCTGCCTACAGAAAGACAGTAAAATCTAGTACCATCACAACCACGGACGTTACCTTCCGTAGTCTGACAACAATCGGATCCTCGTTCACATCGTCCTTCTCGCGAGCAGCGACTTCGATAGAATAGACTCGTAGGACCGTCTTTACATCCGCAGCATGGACGGAAATCTAAAACGTAGCAGATCAGCGCTGGAACGCCGGAGCGGCGTCGACTACAGTACTTTGGCCTTCCTCATAACCTTGCACGAATGACCTATCCAAACCTGGCATAGCTCAGTGGCGAGACAAGCGCACCAGAACACAAACCACGAGGATGAATTTTTCCCGGGTAGATTCCTTGTCGTTTGAATAAGTTACTCGAGCGTAGGCATAAGACGCCTTGGAGTCGTCCAGAATTTCGCGGAGTTCGCTCAGGCCACCAGTGCCCGTTTGAGTTAGAACAAGTTTATCAGAGCGTTCAGACTGTGCATTTAGGTTGCCGCGCTCGTATTGCCATAGCAAACTCACCTCGTAGTCCAATAGCAGCCAGTTGGTATCCGTTTTGTTGTCACGAACATCGAGGTAAGCTGACAGACTGTGCGGTCATGTTTTTCAGGCGTTTTTCAGTGATTACCTTCGTTGATTTTGGGATCTGTGAGGTCTGCCATGGAAAACGAGCCAGTGAATGAAGTTGGTGCAAGTGAATGATAACCGTGTCAGTCACGCGAGTGGTATAATGCTCTATCTAATCTGATTACACAATACATATATGTCGATTCGGGGCTCGAAAGTTGCATGAACTCTCATCCATCTGCGGCCATAAGAAAGGGGGCAAGCCCAGACACATGTTCCGGTTGGCGGGGATGACCGCGGTGTATTTCATTTGACTTGCATTGCACAGTCGTAATGTCATTGTCAAGGCCACGGTAGCAATCGACACTGAGCCACAAAAACGTGGACAACTCGAGTCTGTCAGAGAGTCATCACCGCGATACGGTCAGCGCACGGTGAATTAAATTATTAATATTCAGGTGGCCGTCTATCTCGGCACTTTTCGACACTGGACCACCTACGTTCAAGCCCAGAAAACAAACGTGGCAGACCAAGCCGAGGTGGAGCTATTTAATTAGCAAAGAGCCTGGCGGATTCGGTAGACAACTTCATTCGCTTTCAGAGCCCTGAAGCAGATCAAAAGACGGAGCGAGGCCGACACGAGTGAACCCTCCAAGGCTCGCGAACTGTCAACAACAATTGCACAAGCATCCACTTGTGGAGAAAGTTTCACAGAAACTACGGTCCGTTGCAGGATGTAAGGGTTCAACGTTCAACTTGAAAGTTTGCCACGATGAGGGAACCCTGAGCGCATGAACTGATCCCGGCCGAGTTCTGAATTTCAAACCCGAGGGAGGGCTCCTTGGACGCATTCGAATCTTGGAACATTGCAAAAAAAGGACCGCAGCAGTAACATTCGCGTAAACACGACCAAACTTCTCGATGCGTTCCGTCTTATCACAATTTCTTCAATGTCGACCGTATTCTACCAAATTCGCATCGGAAGCTATCACAAAATGGCGTCTTCATGGAATGCCACGACCAAAATCCATTCTCGACGATGACGAGAGCCCCGTAGATTTGACCGAGGACAGCGAGGTTGTGAACGGGTCTGTACGCCCTCGCAATGAAGCTCCCACAGAACCCACACCAATAGAGTATGTTCGGCATAGGCAGACGATGAAGAAGCGATTCTCTGCGGGCTGGAATCCTCCAAAAAAAATATCTCGTGAAGCCATGGATGGTCTTCGTGACCTTCATCGCTTGGACCCGCAGAGATTCACTACTTCAGTCCTAGCAGAGAAATTCAGGATTAGCCCAGAAGCTGTGCGGCGGATCCTGAAAAGCAGATGGAACCCTTCTGACGAGAAGAGGGTGAAGCAGGTTGAGAAGGAGAGGAAAGGCTATGACGAATTTATTTCACTCAATCGGCTGCGAGAACGGTTCGAGACGAGCCGTTTACTAGCACTCAACAAGTCGGTTAGAACTCCCGGTCATAACCGCGGCTCGGAGGACGGTTTCACCTTCAAATAGGTCTTTGGACGGCCCAACTTTACACTCACACCCGTGCTGTTACGTTGGCTAGTCAGTCCACTTTTCGCTGTATCTAAGAAACATTTGTTGTATTCATTGCGATACATATACTAATAAATACATATAGATCACTCTATTGCCTTAGCGATTAATGCATTGCTAGGATAAGTTTGGATTGTCCGACATCAAGGGAAAGGAATGACTGGAGATAGATGGTCGCCCGGACCTAACACTACAACGGAACAGCGGTGCGTGTATATCGAATATTGCATGGTCCATCCTGTGGCCGGCACAGCAGAATATCGTTCCAGTTTGGAACAGGGAGAGAATCTAAGAGTTTGCCTGACTCGTCAACAATGGAGCTGTTAAAACCCGTCAAAAACATGGCAGCGATGAGCTTGAGTTCCATTTTTGCGAGCCGCGTGCCCAGGCATGTTGTTTTCCCTTCAAAATGAGGATTAGTAGACAGCTGACTTCCAACCATTAGACTGACCTCCACCCCAGCCGACGTAACCGTAGGCGCTTTTGGCTGTTTCTCTTCCCGGATCAAACTTCCAGGGATCAGGATACAGCTCGGGGTCAAGATGGACATCACTAAAAGGATAAACGATGTAGGCACCGGTTGGTACGACCTTGCCCTCGATATACAAATCGGGACCGAGGTTCCTACGCATAGCAGTATGCGGCTGGGCAACCCGTAACGTTTCTCTGATGATTGAATCGAGAATAGGTGTATCTGATTCCCAGGTCGCTAGGGGGATAGAACTGAGATGTATAGAAAGTGAAGAGAGGGTAGATGTAGAGGCGCAGTTTGAAGCTATCAAAGCTTCAACTTCAGCTTTGGCTCGGTCGCGCCATTCGGGGTGGCCGCTCAGGTAAGTCAGCATCCAGCATGCTGAAAAATATCAGATCCGTATCACTACCGAGGACATCCTTACCTGTCGTTCCAGTTGCTCTTGCCCCAGCAATCAAGAGTCCCATTATAAACTATAATGCGAACCGGTCATGAGGGTTGAGGCGCGAAATCGGACTCCACTTACCCCGACAACGATCAGCTTCTCATCACCACTGTCCAGAAGCATCTGAAGCGTATCTTTCCGCGATACGCCACTCTGTTCCCGAGTATTGATAGCTCGAACAACAATATCATATATCTCTTTGGTCGCCCATAGTTTTTGAAGCATAGCCGGGGTCGGGAACCATGGAATCAGAACGGTGGCCGGTGTGGTACCGGTATCGAGTTTATCATAAAGCCGTTTGAGACGTGATACGAGCGCTGCATCGTCGGAGATTTCAGAACAACTCAGGGATCGAACAGTCAATTGGAAAACCAGCTGTAAAGGAATCAGCTCTAAATTCGCGGCGAAATCCCAAAACAAAACAGACTTCGTAGACTTTATCAAATGGATCAAATGCTCCGGAAGCACCCCAACTAGTCATCACTCTCCGACAATCTTCCAAGATGCATGGGATGACTGAAAGTTCTTGAGTTTCAGGCTCAGGTGGGAAGGGCGCGGAACGACTCACGATCAGTCAAAGATTCGTTTTTCTGAACGGTCGCTAAACGCTTATGAATCAAAGCGATGCGTCTGGTTTGTAGGTCAGCTGTTACACCTTTGACCATAGGAATCTGCGAAATATTCGGATGAACAAAGTTGGAAAGTAGCCGCAATTAGAGAACACACAGCTCCGGATAGAATTTTAAAACCTTCAGTAAGGTCGAGACCTTTAGCTGAAAAGAAGGTTTTTCGAGCAGATTCACCCGAAACGACGATAACAGTGTTCTAGATGACTTGAGTTTCAGTGGATCGAAAAGAAGAAACATACCCGCAATAAGTTAAATCGAAAGATCGGAGAGGCTGTAGCTTGAAAGCCCCAGTTCAAGAAATCAAACCGACGACGAAAGAAAGGGAAAACATGAAACAAAGAATGACCGGGAAGAGGGACAGCAGCATCCACTCTGTCTTTCTGCAGCGAGGATGCAGCAAGCACTATGACGAGAAATATTACGACAGCAGTCGTAAACTGGGTTGAGAAGCCAGCTGAGAGCAGAGCAGCGGCAGCGGCCTGAAGTCCAACAGAGTATGGCATGGTATGTTGGAACTGACAGGAAATGCCTGTTAGGGATGGGAAGGTCTTTGGGATGGAAATTTGAGAAGGACAAACGCCTGGCAATTTATACCATCGACGCCGGGAATAATGCTACGGGGAAATCCCCAGGAAGAAACCACATTACCACCTTGCTGACGTGCGGATCGCGATCCAACAAATGGATCTACAACAACGTTTTCAGATCTGTCCACCACCTCGGAAAGCTGTGATTCTGGGTCGGTTCCGAAATGAACTCAGTATCCAGCTGTCGAACACGTGGGAACCACCCGTAGCTAAAGCTGTCTTCTCATCATGAATTCATGCCTATACCATCCGTATGGATAATGATTGCCTTCAAGATGCCGACGGAAGAGGTGGAAACGTTTCACCACCGTGTTCAAAAGCTCCGCCACCGTCAATTACTGATAGTCGAGCGCTAATAGAGTGAGCTGAATTGACAATCGTACCAAGTTGCCTCCGAACATCGCACTTTAGCAACCCCTACGGGAAAAGAAGGTACTCACCATTCGTCAATTGATAGGCACTATGTCATCGGAGTGACTGATCGTGTTCGAAACGCATCCATTGCGGTACCGATTCCACGTAAGAAAACATCAGACCTATAGATTTGACCTTGAGCCGCAAAAATATCCGTAAAATTTTGCCTAAAACTACACAGCTTGCTTCCCAACACATCATTCTGACTCCCAGCCGAATGTCGTGTTACGAATTGACATTGAGAGTGCTGATCCTAGCTGAATCTAGACATGTCGGATGTCTCTATGAGAGGTACGTGATCGAATTGTCAGCAAATCTGTCGACCCATTCTGGTAGGAACTCTGACGTATGAGCCATGACAAGTCAGAGAGGTTCACGACGTGCATGTTCCTCCGTTATACGCATAATTTAAACCCATCAAGATACTGGCGTAATGGCAAAGGGCGGCCAGAACAACACAGACATGAAAAATCTGATGAGATGCGAAAAAATAGTCAAATTGTCCTGGTGAAAAACATTCTGGAACTCGGTTTGCACTGTGGATGACCCTGAGCGGGCTCTTCGACAAGGTTACTAGGCAACTCACTAGAGGAATGCACCCCCTATGTACAAGAAGCCACTTGTGCATAACCAATGGAATCCCATTTCCTGTAGGGTCGTGAATCCATGAGCAACAACCCAGTGGGAAACTGGGACTACGGCACTCATGCCGAGGGCTATGAACACAGCCGTGCGAGTGCCCCTATGAGTTGGTTTTGCGTATTCCGGATTGAGAACAACATAGGCAGCGACTATTTGACGTTAACGCCGATAAGGTGTAGTTCCGTGTTCAATTATAGGAAAACCAGTGAGTTACCATTCAAGTAGTGGGCAATGGAAGCTGTTAGCATTCCGTTAAAGAAAAATCCAGATCGTACCCAGGCCTAATGCGGTGATAACCATGATGTACAGCAACTGAAACCGTGGCTCGCAGAAGAAACCGTAATAAAGACAAGGATAGAATGATCCTACAATTAGGATCACAATTCCAGAGTAGTCGAGTGCATGGAAGCGGGTGGACACCTGTCGAAGCAATCAGGGATGTCATATCAGTCGTGCATCGCATTAGGTACCTCTTTAGAATGACAGGAGGAGGTGTGAAAAAGTGAGCTCGCAGATAGACAAATTACTGCAGAGACAAGGAACACGGCAAACACGGCGCTGTCTTTCCAAGTAGTCGGATGGGGTTCCAAGTGTGTTTCAAACGTCACTAAAAGATACAGAAACAGAACTGCCCCCCAAAGATGGCTGTGTATGTTGACTGCAAACGAATCAGGGATGAGCGTAGGCGTAAGTGTGTAATACCCGTTTCGTTGTGCAGGTCTGTCAAAGGCGTGAATCCCCCGAAGATCATAGAATGACGAGAGCATACAGGCAAAGACGGAAAACAAGCAACCTCTCCATTGTTTCTGGACTCTTCAAGCTTCGTTGAGTGTAAAGGCTGGTTTGAATTTGATGTGAAAGTTTACCTTCTGTAGCCGCTGATGATATACTCGTTGTCTTTCTGAAAGTCCTCCAGGTCTTGCCAAGATATCGTATGAGAGATATTTTTTGAACCTGAATCTGTCGTTGTGGCACCAGCGGACTCATGAGCTCTTTTCCTGAGTGTGGCAGCACACATGTTAATGTTTGTCAGAGAGCACGATCACATGCCATCGGCGAGCATCTTATGGGGCAAGCTTTTTGAGTTTTAGGTCTCTCTTCGGCTTAGAGACTTCACGGGGTCAGAAAATACTTAGACTTCCCGGAGTCTTTGAACCAGGCTCCATCAATATTTAGAGTAGTTGTTTCCGCCGCAGTGCCAGCGGTGTATGTGATATTTTTCTACCGATTTGAGTAGATCAGTTCCCGCAACCACCTTGTAGCCCGCTTAGCTCAGGGGTAGAGCGCGCCACTCGTATCCGGTTGATATGTTTCTGATCGGGACATGGTGAGGTCAATCGTTCAATTCGGTTAGTGGGCACATTGTTTTTTCTCCCTTGTTCTTTTCTCTTGTTCTTTTCCGCTGTCCTTTCTCTAATAGGCCGATTACCAACGGACCCAGAACTAAATTTTTGCCCAGGACACATCAAATTTCGTAATGTATTATTACGCTTCCACTTATGATATGAATACTCTACGAAGCTCGGAAAATTCACAAGTGAACGGCGGGTTGCCGTGTGGAGATGTAACTTTGCCATCGTTCTTTGCGGCTATATTTGCTAGCGCCTGGGAGAGATGAGGAACTGTAACAGGCCGAAAAAAAAAACTTACTTCACGAGAGTACACATGCCCGTCCGGAAAGGCCATAGGCATATTATCCTCATCCATGATTTTCCCGCTGATACGGCAAACTATAGTCGAATTTGCATGGTGACTGAGGGGGACGTCTGCCGCGAGTTTACCAAGACCAAGCTTTGGGGCGCTTGAATGAGATTCGCAATCGCAAACAGGACAGTCGACATTTTTTGTTGCCGAATCAGAACACCCAGGTAGCTTCAAAGCAGCAAGTCCAGCGTATAGAGCAAGATTCAGTAACGGCTCGGTGGGCAGTGTGTTCAGCTGATAAATGGACGTGCGGAAGGATTGGATCAAATTAGACCACCTAGACATATCATAAAGTCGCTGGTAATGCGTGAGCTGTCATGTCGTAAAAACGGAGATGTGGACCTTGTAGGGACCGCGTGATGTACTCGCTGAAAATGCGAGGAGACCAGAAGCTTGCTGTATTTGTGCCAAATGAGTTTCCTGCCATGACACCAAATGTTTCTTCAAGTAGGCTATTGCTTCCTGACTTTTTCCTGCCCTACATAATTCAATGTACTCTTGAAGGCGGAGATCAAACTCAAGGTTGTTCTGCATATTGGGGTCAGCAAGCGGAGGGCAGTAAAACAGGGTAAATACCTTGAGTTTACGGAGCGCAGTCTTATTTTCATTGCACCATGTTAACGCATCGGCACAGTTATGTTGCGAAAGGGCGGTCTCTATCCGTCTGATGTCATCGAAAAGGTCTATATCCACCAAGGTCTTTAGGCGGTTAAACAAATTTATATTCAGGGCAACCACTAACCTCGATGTTCTTGTCATGAGCAATCTTTCTAGCAGTCTTGCCCTTTCCATTTCTGAGAGTCCAGTCGACTAGCCAGCGGTCTAGTCTTGTATCGGCCCACCGCCCAAAATCCGGCACAGAGGAGCTCTGCAGGCTCTCAATGGTACCCAGGTGCTGCAGACGTTCACGCATAACGTCCTGGGTTGGTTTTCCGCTGTTTGTGTGCAGGTCCGAAAGCTGAGGTGCATATTTCACTTGAATGATTACGGCAGGATTTGAATCGATGGCACGTACTTTGCGTTTCAATCCTTCGACCTTGGCAATCATAGTATCAATAGATGTACTGAGTTCTGCGGTACTGCCAGCATCAGCTTGCGCCTTCATGTCTGTAGCCACAGATTGGACTGCATTGAGCTCTCGTTCCACATATTTCTGAGATGTCCGAAAGACTTTACGATAATTCTCGAATGGAACCTAGTTCAGCTATTAGTCAGTATTTAGGCAGTAGTTCATCAGTTACGCGAGCAAATGGTTGCTCAAACAAGAGAACTCCTTCGACACTGATCTTCGCAGACATGAAGGCTGCGAGCACGTGACGTCATGTCTCTTCACTCTGACACTCATGATGGATGGTTTCAAATGATGTCTATGCCAGCATTTAATTTTTTATCAATTCTACTGGCGATCATCATCGCTGTGGCTTCCAACGTTTGGCTTTTCCGTCGACGTACTAGGGCTACCGACAAAAATAAAGCGTAAGTGCCTTCAGTTCCTTTTCTGAACATGCTCTCAGTCTACACAGAATGTCAAGACCTGTATCAAAGGGTTATAGCCTTACCAAACGACGTAGCATGGTATGCGGAGCCCTCGAAACTTCACTCCCTGCCCTTTCCCAGCCTAGACCAGGCTGCCCAAATGGACCGCTTCAAATCAACGAGCAGGGCTATTTCACATATGTTGGCCGCGAAAATTCCCAGAAATTGTAGATGCCATCCGCAAGTGCATTGATTTCAGACGCCCTCTAAAGCTTCTCATTTACGGCACGATGGGATACGGCAAGTCTCACATCCTCGCTGCTCTAGCATGCTACTTCACGTGCCTGGATCGCCCTGTTGTCTATATTCCAAATTCTGGGGCTCTAGTGTCAGACTTCGTGACATATATGAAATTAGCTTTCTTGAGTGCGTGTGCTCACCCGTCTAGAAGGCGTTATTGGCCCGAAATTTTGAATATACAGTCCGTAGAGGATGCCATCACCTTCAGTCAGCGCACGGATGAAGATTTCTTGTTCATTGTGGATCAGCTCGATGCCGTGGATGTAAACAAGACTGGGACTGATCCAGACGACCGTCGTGCGGCAGCGACTGCGTTGGAACGACTGATGACCTCGCTGGGTGGCCGTGTCATTATCTCGAGAGCGCATCCGCCAATTCGCGCTCGTATGAGAGAGTAAAGAACAGCCGTCAGGAGGCAAAAATTTTTTTGTTTGGCGGTATGAGCGAAGTGAGTACTTCCTTGGTATCATTGATAATGATATAATTGCTGATTTACAGGCTGGTGGGAGCTGTGGGATGCGGAAAAGCAGGTGCCCACCTTCAAAGAGGCGGGAAGCCGTTCTCAAATCGAGTACATGACTGGTCGTATTCCCCTTCTCCTATCTCCCCTTTTTGCTTTTCGGGGCCAAACTTTCGAAGAGATAGCTGGATACTACTGGGAGCATGACATTGTGAGACGTCCACAAGAGGATATCGACCTTTTTGCACGAAACTACAAGATGCAGCATCCAACACACTACGAGTATGTATCAATCAACTGTCATATATTAAGGCTGATTTCGTCTGTGCTCCATAGTGATTTCATCCAAACTATGGGAAGCTTCCTCACAGGCCAAATACAAATCGCCACACCTGAGGTCATGATCGACCGTCGCTACCTTTACAGGGATGAAAATCGTCATGGACAAATAGTGTGTGGTATTGCCCGTGAAGCATTGGCAAGTGTTGTCCGTCAGGCATCTCCGCGCCTTCCACTTGGACAAGCCTGGTCAGATGCGTTCTTTCAGTATCGGGATAACCCCTCAGTCCTGGGCTTCTTAGTTGAGCAGCAATGCATCGCCATCATCGCTAGCTCCGGACTCGCGATTACCAACAAACTGCAAATACCAGTTACTCCAATCACGTCATTTACCGGGGATGTTGTACAGCTTAAGAAAACGGGATTTTATGTGCCGACAAAACCCAATTGCATGGCGATCGATTGTGTTTATGCCGTTGTCGATGAGAAGAATTGTACTGCAGACATCATACCTTTCCAGATTACCATTGACAAGACGCATTCTGACTCGGAAGCAATGTTTTTTCAGAATTGGAAACATTGGACCCAGTGGCTCGCGGGTTTCGGGTACGAGATCAAAGTCACATTTGTCTGGATCGTGGAAGACGGCAAAAGCATTCAACATGTCGAAGAGGTGCAACGTACACTGCGAAGCGGTCTGCAGTGGGGGACACCTGCATACACCAGCTACCGTATCCCCCTTTCGGATGTAAATGGCCCGCTTGCTGAGCAGTTGAAAGTGGTGCGTCAGATGACCACAGTATGACTTATTTGTATTGTAACCAACTTCATTGGTCAAATAACGTTCTTTTTTCTCCAATTCAATGAGACGTTGCTTCTTTTTGAGACGGCTGCGCCGGGCTGCGCTCCTGTTGTAATCTCTTCTTTCTTGAATTTCTTTCGTTTAGTTTCATCCAATTCCTCCACTTTGCACTTTAAGACTCTGTCTGGTCATTTGCTCTGCATGCATATGTCGGTTGGGTCCAGAAAAGCTTGGGGCGTAAAACTTTGGAAGATGGAATTGTGTCTTATCATCTTTGACGTCTTTTTAGACATGTATTGAACGTGCCATTCCGCATGACTTTCTGTGATGGGCGGGCCTTTGTTTCAGAATCTGATCGCTCAAGATTTTCGCAGACGGTAAGGCACTGCCTTACTTCTCTGGCACCCTTACACGTTTGACTAGGTGCCTTGAGGACTGGACCTCGCCGAAAACCAATTTCGATTCGTTCGGTAGGGGTTTCGGTCACCTACAGCCCGAGGATCGCAGAGCACTCGATCTCGAGTCATTACACCTTCGTTGGTGACTGAACTTTGCAACAGGAAGAACAATCAAGTTCTGTACATATTATGAAAGATCCGAGCGATCTGCTGCTCTCTTCTGAGCCATTAACGCACATTGCATTGCATGCATTGTAGTTGTAACAAAGGATATCGCCAATCCCGATCCGAGTGTTTCGTTCAGGGTCTGCTCAGTTGCCAGGGCCTTGATGAAATTGTTATAATGAGAACAGTAACCCAACCCAAATCTAGCGGCTTGAGCTTACGCAGGTGGCGTAACATTCCTTCTGCTAGCCAAAACCTCTCTAACCACGGCCGCCACAAGCGGAACAACTGCACTTGCAAAAAGCGGTGTATAAACTGCATACTTGTGCTCTGCAGGGAAGTAAAGCATTGCAAGCATTCCAGGATGGAAGAAAGCCCGAGAGGCACGGGTCATTGCCCTTGCAGAGGCGGTCAATGTGTCTGTTAGAGATTTTCCAGACCGAGCGTGCATCTGAGACGAGTGAGACATGTAATGTTACCAAGCAAAAGAAGACTGACTGTCTCAAGGGCGTCAAGGGCGTCCTGGACATCACCCCTAACGAAATCATCCACTGGCATATTTTCGATCTGTCCGACTAGTTTGACGGTGCTCCGGAGAGTGTCTTTGGCCGAACGTGCACTTTCTAATGCACGCAAGCGGAGTAAGGTATCTAACTGCCAGGGCGATAAAAGTGCTCCAGTGTTATCTCCGACAATTACGGCCGCAGGGATTTGAGGGATGCCTAGTAATATCCGAAGATGGGAAGAGAACGTTGAGAATGCAAGTTCCATATCGGCCGCAGGTAATGAGGAACCAAAAGGGAGGGATGTGGAAGGGTTATAGATGAATACGCTACCCCACTGTGGCAGGATAAATGCATTTGAAGATGAAGGAGCACCTGATTAACATGAATGAAAACTGCTGGGACTGAGAATGTACAGACCTGATTTGTCGAGGATGGTGAGTGGTCGGGATACTGCCGGTATGTAAAGTAAGAAGTGCAATACGTGGTCCTCTGAAATGCTAGAGGCTGTTGTTGCTTAGCAGATCTTCTACTTCTAACAACATCTTACAGAGTGTCCATTCGGCAGAGTTGATGAAAATAGTCAGGTCTTCTTGAGTTATTCCATGAGTACTTTGATCTATGCTTTGAGGTCTGAAAGCCAAGGGTCCGTGGTATTGGACTTGACTTTCGATGGTGAAGTTATGTAACACGGAAACCGCAGAGAGAACAGGACGAATGTGACCTGCAAAAATATATGTGAATGCCGTAGAATGCAAAAGACAACTAACGCAAAATTGCAGACTTGACATCCCAGCTAGATATGAAGGACCCTTTTGCAGAGTCTTCGTTCATCAAGGTGAATGCAAGACGATAGCGGGGTGCATATTGGATGACATGGGGGTTTGAGAACATCGACTCTGGTAGTAACAGAGATGAAAGTTTTTGTGCAATGGTAGATGCTGGAACACATTATAAGGATCCTGCTGTTTGCGGTCTACGAGACCTACAGTCTACATCTGGGACTTCAAATGACCTGTTCCTTAGAGTCCAGTCTTTCCCCCGCAGTATAGAATACGTATTTGGACCGCTAGACTCAGCTTGACAGTGTATAGGTAAGTAGTTCGGGTTTCAAATCACCCACCATTCACAGTAACGTCCAGACCGCGACTGTAGCTATTATTCAGTAGTTGCTGGATGTTTGACGCATCCTGTACAGTAAATGAAGAGTCGAGCTGCAAATTGACAGGAAATCGGAGCTCTCTGTCCGCTTGGGCCAAAACGCGAGACGCAGGCAGGGAGAGACGCTGGATACTGGTAGTATACCACCACAGTGGCAGAGCCAGAATGAACACAGTCCAATAGGAAGCCAATATTGAGCGTGTCGTGAAGACGGACTGAAAACTAAGCTGAGTCGGAGGCATGATCGTCACAGTGAGAGAGATCAACAAGTGTAAACTGGCACTTGCGTCTTGCCTTCAACCTCCTCTTTATTTCTAATTTCTGTAATCATCTCTCCATTGGACGAAGCTCGTTCAATCTGATGTCAGAAAGACCTTTCGATGGTCAATCGTCTTTTGTTCGAAATGATTCACGTCGTTCGACTGGAAACTTTCCAATGAACTATCAAGTCGGTTAACAGGTTCATGTCGCAAGCTTGGCTTACAAAATTCTCCTTCAGAGACCTCATGACTTCCAGCAAAATCCTTCTTCGTTCGGGGAGAATTCGCATAACTCGCAGGGCGTCTCGTATCGAAATGATATTCAGGACAGATATAACAATGGTTCTCATCCTCAAGATCAATACAACTACACTCACCGCTTCGGAAACGACGCTTGGGACTATTCTGCCAGTCACCAATCACCGACGCGTAATTGGAATAGCAGACCTGGACCGAGCACCTCTCAGGATCGGCCATTGGCAACTAGAACCTTCGAACCTTCTGATTCTTGGAAACAGTCCAACAACGATGGTTCTTTCCGTCAAGAAAGGTATGGTGTTCGCCACATAAGCCTATCCATGACCTACCTAATACGAGCAGGTATCGCGATTCTCGGTATTATTCTGATCAGTATCGTCATAATGGTCGCTCACCACATTACAACGATCGCTCTTTTCGACACAGTAATGATAGATATTCTCCTTCGCGAGGCTCGTTTTCTCGACTTGACAAGAATGACCGCTATTATAGTCCTTCCGTATCTGTGAGAAGACCGGACTCTTACAGACCACGGAGTAACAGTTCTAGAAGTCCTAGTTTCTACACTCGTAACTCTAGTGATAGATCCTCAAGATCCCGTTCTCGCTCACGCAATCGCTCTCGACGTTCAGACCGAATCTCGTCAAGCAGGTCTCGGAGTCGCGAACCATCGGCTCGACGTTTCTCGCGCTCGCGCTCACACTCTTTCCGAGGTCGCGGAAGGTCATCCGTTCGCCGATCTCCATCGCGTTCGCGCTCTGCATCACGTTCCTCTATCGCTTCATCCCGCGCTGAGGACCGGGAGGTAGCTCCTAGAAACGCATCCCCACCTGTGGATATAAAGAATGCAACGGTCGAGATCGATGTCACGTCAATATCTCAGACTGTTGTCACTGAGGAGCCGCTTTCTGTCTCAATTCCAGAAACTGAGTTTACCGCCACGGCTGTTGTATCATCGGCACCAGTGACACGAGAATCTTCTCACAGTAGCAATGGTAGGTCGCACATATAGCCCGACTGTTTCTTTAATCGCCACGCAGAAGCGAACGCGATAGGGGCATCTCCATCTCCATTGAAAGTGGAAACGCCGCCTACGCAACCACCAGAATCTGCATCTCCGGTTGTGGAACCCGAACCTCCTCTTCGTCCCGTCCCTGTAATCGACTTTACTATGGATGATATCCCTTCCCGCAGTGGAGTAAAAACCATCGGTGAAGCTCTTCGCATCGTTGTGATGACGAGGCTTCTTTGTGACCGGCAAACACGACAAGAGAGAGTCGATCCCGTTTTAGAATCAAATCGAATGCGTTTTGCCCCAAAACCACGATCATCCACCACTGCCGACGAGTTGGTGAAAGAGTTTCACCAGCGCCATAGACAGGATGTCCAAATTGGAATTTTTCCGATGATAAGGGAGGCCCTCGTCAAGCGACTGGAAGACCGTCATTCAAAAATACAAGAAAAGAACGAGCGATTGCAGAAGGAATACTTGGCTCACCATCGGAAATGGATTGCTCATTGCCAAGCGTTGGACGATGCGGTTAAAACGATACCAGTCGAAGAAGCGCCGCCGACTACGAGTCGAATGACGCGTCGTTCGACTGCGCTAGGCATGCTTGGTGATGCTGTACGCTCAGATCTTGAGATGGAACAAATTATAGCAAGTCTTGGTATAGATGAGGCCACAGACCCCACATACCTCTCCGCTAAAAATCACGCAACGGTTCCAGACATGATATCTGTTTCACAAGGTAGAGTTGATTGCCTCTATGAGGACAACAGTCTCCTTGTCCATGATACCGAAGAATTCTTTGCTCCCCACACAGGGATTCATGATTGGACACCGAAAGAGAAACAAATTTTTCTTGACAAGTATGCTGCCTTTCCCAAACAATTTGGCGTCATTGCGGACTATTTGCCTCACAAAACTGCGTCTCAATGTGTCGCATATTATTATTTGCATAAAAAATATCTTATCGATTTTCGCAAAGTCGTCTCGCAGTATGCACCTAACAAACGACGGAGACGGAGGACGTCGAAGATGAAGGGCAATGCGCTACTTGCCGATATCAGGCAACATGATGCGGAGGTTGGAGCAAGGAAGGGACGCACAGGGAAGAGTCGAGCCATCGAGCCTAGGAGGCCGTCTAACAGGAAACCATCGAGTGATCAAACCCCTACCACAACGCCGACTCCAGAACCCGAGTCGAGGCCGAAGAGGCGGCGGATTCTTGCTCCTGCAAGTCGTGCATCGGCTGCTGACGACGACGAAGACACAGTGCGTATTTCCGTCTTTCATCTATGTAGGACTAATGCTCACCAGGATTCAGAACGACGTGCCACGAAGAGGGTGAAACAATCTCGCAATCACAAATCAGCGCCGACTGTTGCAGAAGACGAATCCCCTTCAAGTGATCAATGGGAAGACAAAGAGAAAGGTACTTGAATGCCTTTCATTTTGCATGTGTGTCGTGATCCTGTCCATAGTTCTTTTTGTGAAACTTATTGCCCAGTATGGTCGTGACTTTCAGCGAATATGGTCAGACCTGTCCAAGGTACTTCACAACTCTGATTCGAACCGTCAGTAACATGTTCTTTAGGCCGATTTTGAATCAGTCCAAGATTGTTATCCTAAGGTCTGATTTCACACTTCCGTTGAGCGTGTATCTGATCACGATCCTTCCTTTTTAGACGGCGGCACAACTAGAATCGTACTACAGGCGCAATGCTGTCGAGCTTGAGGCCAAGGTGCAGCAATTGCGCGATGTGGATCGGAGCTGGGCCACACTAAGGGACCTTTCCAAGCCACTTTCCATATCGTCAACCTCAGACGCCTTCTATCCCGATACTGTGTACAACGCGTCTTCTACCAGTTGTCCGGTGTATGCACCAGTGTATACCTCTTAGTAATGGCCGTCTAATACTGTATTGCTCTAGATTTATTCTTATTGGTAAGGCATTGTCTTGTATTAAGTATGTATTTTACAAAATGATATCCGGTAAGCGCATGTACTTAATTAGATCTGACCAGGGAGTGGCATGAGGTGAATCATCGAGTCGTTGGATTCGAATATTCAGACTCGGAAAGCATTTTTGAACGCTCATTTACGTATCTGCCCGGGCTCAAGTTCCGGGAACAGGGCCGTAGACGTGCAGCTATAACAAAAGAGCCCAGAGCAATCATTGACGGTGGCAACCTCACGGTCTACGTATACAAATTACCAGCCGAATCATGCATAGGGGATCTTTGGGCAAAGATTGCTTATTACGAGAACGAGTTGAACAAGGATCAGCTCCGGAAAACCACATCGTCATCTGGCAGGTAAGATTGTAACCGACAGTGCACTTCTTAATCATGATAGCCCAAAAAAGCTATTTCTTTTCATGAAGCCGATGCCAGTCTGCGACCATACGCCACCAAAGTCACAAACCCCAACAAACAACTAGCTGAGAAGACCGGTTTACCTTCACCTCGTTGTAGAAATTTTAGGAGCTAAACGGCGTTTATCCTCCTCGGAGCCAAATGACAACGAGCCTTTGCAAACTATGTGTATTTCAGCCAGTTATTCTTCTTTCAATCATTCTATCTAGAATACACCAATACTCGGGGACGCTGGAATTTATGAAGAGGATGTATCCCATCCAGTGCCCTATGCCCTACTTGATGCCAAGTCCAGCTAAGGAGCCTTTGAGTCACACCGTGGCTAGAGTTCATCAGGCTTCACCCATGGGAGAGAAGCATTCATTCCAACGATTTGCGGATTACTCGAGGAAAAACGACTGATCATGGTAAGGACCTATATCGCCCATTTTGGTTCCACAGTGATCTTCCTCTAGATACGTGGCACGCCAGGCAGCGGAAAGACCACCACATTACACTTAGTCCTACGGAAGCTTAGAAAGTTGCACCCAGGTTCCCAGTTCTTGTGATTGAACAATCGGGTCAAGCGTCTGGAGATGCATTGGGTTTTCAGCTCAATGATCTCAGCTCTAGATCCGCAATTGACTCGGATCTTACTAGATGACGCTCAAAGAACCTATCCGGATACTGACCTCTGGACTTGATTTTTCAAAGACATCGTCCTGGGCGACATTCCCCGCATGATTCACGTCCTACTTGCTTCCTCATATGGGTCTCAAATGCAAGCCGGTGATTGTAACCTCTCCCCCGACAGCCTCGCAGACAATCAGATAATCTGGATGTATGTATGGCCAACTGAGTAATGAGCTGCCGGCACTGACATTCAACCGGAGACGAATGTCGAGAAGTGATCCCATTAGTTCTACGTAAAATCGAGTCAAGGTTCAGGGACTCTCCGCTTACTATTGTTGCGGCGGTCCAGGACACTATTTTCCTATGGACAAGAGGGCATATTGGGGCTATTGAAGCGGTTCTGAGAGTCATGTGGTACAATTGCATGTTCCTTTGGTTATGATGCAAGTTTGGTTCATTGCAATCCAAAGCGGTGTCTCAACTTGAAGGAGAAGAGAACAACCATCACCGAGTCTCTCTTCTATGAGCTGTGTCCAATTCCTTCTTTAGCGGCGTATGCTCGTACTTCGATTACATCTGCGTTCAACCGAGGCCTTCCTCCGAAGAATCTTAACCTCCGCACAATGTTTATGGACCTTCTCCGCGTTTATGATGTTAGAGCATACGAGGATGTTCGTAATCATCCCGATGCTGTGAAAACTGCTTATCAGCGTGGCTGGCTGTATCGCGCGGAGTCGCATAGTGTCTACACTTTTGCAACTCCTCTCCACCAGTTTGCCATCAATCTTCGGCTCACACCAATCAAGCTTGATATTCCTGATGAGTCTCCTTGTGTGTTCGTATTGCGCGTCATACCAAAAAATGCGTTCAAGTCTACTTTCCCTTCCTGCCCGGCCAGACCCAAAATTAACTTACCTTGGTACAACCTCAACTTTTTCCGAGAGCCGATGGAAAGCTGAGTTTTATCGTGCCTGCTGCGATGCCACCGATTGTTCTCTCTATGTCTCACTCCAGTATGGGAAATCTGACAAGCCAGGCAGGGCAGACTTCTTCCTTACAGATGGTGAACTTAACACCAAACGATGGGGTATCGAAGTCTTGAGGGATGGAAACCAAGTTCAGGCAGTTTCTTCCTGGCGGTGCCTACAACGGCTGGTTGGCCAATGGAAATATGACTAACTTTCTATTGGTGGATTTTCGCCCCAAGAAGGTGGAAAAAAGCATCCAAGTGAGTCCACATCTTCTTGAGCTCGGAGTAGGGGATCTGACTTGCCTCTCAGGTTGTACAAACCTTATTCACGTAGTATTCCGGGACAAAACTCATAGCGTGTGCGATGTTTACGACAACAACTTAGAAACTCGAGGTATGGGGATAGTACTGGAATCTTGATTAGTTGTTCATTCATTGTCCACGCCCGAATTTGCGCAGTGACCCTAGGCTTTTTGATGAACTACAATGGACTCATTGGGTATCTGCGGTAGGTCGCAAAAATCTATTACAACAGGCCTTTCTCGCCTTACTTCCCTTGATATGGCGACTCTCACTTACTCAACTTTCGCTTTTCTCCCGTGTGAGCTATTCTGACAGGCCAAGTCAATATCCAGTGCAAGGTTTGAAAATAATACTCAGCATCGGCTGTTTACGTTTCTTGTTAGTGTTTGGCTGGTCTTCGATGTCTCCATTGCAGTTTCCTTAGTTATACATCTCGTCCAAGAACCTGTTTTCAAAGACACGAAACGGTACGTTCTTGCAACCTTTTTTGTCACCTTCACTAAACAAACTATAGTAGGCTGGTGAGTGCTCTAATATCGATGTTGCTGAAGACAGAAAGTATGACTGCGGTGGTCCTTTCCGCCTTTATTCGCGACGTTGCCGGCAACAGTATGTATTTCGCCAGTTTCACTGTTTTGTTCTAATATTTGTAGTGGTAGCTAGCCTCAGGCTGGGATTCTGTCTTGGACGCCTGTATGCTTTGACGATGTTGTGAATCTACACGCCCGTCAGGATCTTCGAAACGGAAACACCATAATGGGATCAATTCATGTCTCAAAATGCAACTTGGCTGATAGCCAGAGGACGTACAGGACGAATTGCTACGCAAGCTGCGTTTTCAGCCTGCTCTGAGAAAGCTTACTCTACTGGAATCAGAACAGGCAGCTCATCGCTGACCCTAACGGTCAGAAAAGTATTATGAGCTACATTACTCGGTCTGTGCTGCTTCATTGTGCATACTGCGACGCTTTGTTTCGGCTAGAAGTGGCGACTTGTCTTGAGGACTCCTATCACTTCTTTCGTCAACGTCTCTTTATCCCTCAAAACAAATGATCTCGGTCGTTGGAGCAGGTTGTAATTCTCTTCGTGGACGTCTCCTTATCCCTCAAAACAAATGATCCATTGGAGCAGGTCGCTAATTCTCTCGTGTTTCAAGTCCTTGGATCCATCAAATCAATTGGCATGTACCGTGGCACATCAAAAAACCACAACATAGTACATACATACAGATAATGATAAACCTGGTATACAATCTCACCAATCAACTGTCTAGACAATCGATTTGCATTTATCGTTGCCCAGTTCTGGCAGAAGGATCAGTGGTTTGACATCGACATTCATCAATTTAGGAGGCACATGTCCTGGATTAATGTATCTTGCGGTCGCTGCAATGCGGAAATTGCTAGGTATTACAGTATGCCTGATTGCATGTCGGTACCAGTGACGCTAAGAAAGAAATCGACACACTGGTAACAGTTTTGGATGTCTGCACCATCCATAACGAGCACGTCACCCTTGCAAACAATTAACTATCGAAAGTTGCAGAAGACTGTACGAACATGTTTTAAAACGACCGACAGCGCGATTACCTTTCTATCTTGCGACGCAGGTTTTTGAATCTTGCGAAAGTGCATTACAGCGGGTGAACCCAGTGAAAGACCTGCAACAACTGGTCCCAAGCCGCGTTCAGCATCACTATGAAACTAATTGCGAAACTCGATAAATTCGGCGATAAAATGACGCAGGTCTCACCGCCATTTTTTGATTTTCCATGTACGCCGCACTAACAAGAGTTTGAGAAAGTTGTGAAGTGCAAGTAAGCCATAATACCTCAAAATTTCATTGAAAACCTCATTCCTCTTCAGCGCTTGCAAAATGCGCTTTTGAATAAGGCTTTGAGCGTTAATCACAGCACTTGCAGCCTTTTCGAAGGGAATGGTGTTCTCGGTGCCACCAACGTACTAAAACGTCAGTCTGCAACACGAATCCTGTATCGCATCAGAAACCCACATGATATGGTTCACCACCTGAAAGGAAAGGGAAGTCAGGCTAGTCCGCTGCAGTAGCCTAACTCACAGTTTTGGGAAAAGTAGTTCGTCAAGAGCTTGCCACGACCTGAGCAGTATGAAAAGTTGTCATCGAAGTGATCGAACGTTACATTTGTGCTATGGGACCGGGTGAGATCGGAAAATAGTTCACGCATATGAACGTACTGCTCGCATAGGCCATCGACGAAAATTGAGTCTCCCATCACTGGCTTGTTCCTGGTACTCATCAAAGATTTTGCCCGCTTCCTGGTCATCTTTGTAACCTCGAATATGATGTATTTTCCCTCTTTTGGACCAATGAGTATCCTCTTAGTGAAGAGAAAGACTCACAAGTTGTGGGGTAGAATGTACGTGGTTAGCGAGCCATTCCATCCCCCATCGATGTCACCGTAGGTAAAGGTAGCACTCGGAGTACGCTGAATCTCTGAGACAATCAATCCATGCAAGATGATGACGAGATAGTAGTACCCGATGAGGGATGAATTTGGTCATCATTCTCTATCCATCGTCGTCCTAGAGGTGTGTTTACGAACGAAGAGAGTGGTCGTACTGGCATTGAAACCTTGAGTTCAGTCTGCGAGCCAAGTCAGAACGTCCAAGATGTTGTAAAGCGTGCACATACGTGACAGCTGTCGCATTCCCATGCTTCCCATCTGAACCTATGGAAGGTCGTATTGGAAATGAAGATCGAGTCCGAACACATACCGACATGATAATCGCCCACATTCGCGACAATGCCATCCGCGGGTGAAGATGGCACTAGTAGGATCGTCTGCATGTGTCGTCGGTATTGGTGGGCGTATGTCCTCGTATTCTTTACTCAATACAACGTTTTCTTTGAGACGCATAAAGCCAGGATGAAATGCCAGTGGTTTGAAGTCTTCTCCAGAATTCGCTTTCCAAAATTCAGCACAGCCAGATTGCAGACAGGTCCAATTTGGCTCGTATATCTGAGGGGAAGTGTGTGCGCACATGGAGCACTGTGCTTCGACAAGCTCGTCAGGATTACAGGAAAACATGTCTGGGGTACTCCAAGGTTTTAGAACTGTGTGCTGGAATGGTTGTTCTATCAATTTGGGTGAGCACGACACCGACATGAACGAGCAAGGGATCGAACTTAATACTAATGGATTAAGAGATGATAAATGCATTGCATGTACCGGCGGCTGAGCTTCCGATTCTGAAGTTGGGTCTGGCGACATACTCATATCTGATGGTCTTGAGGCAGGAGATAAGCTCATATCTGACGGTTCGGAAGTTGAAGAGTCCGCATACCCTTCCATGCATTTGTCGGAGAGAGGCTGCATGTTCACGTCGATTTGTGCTAAGACTGCAGGGGCGATCGGACAATCAAAAAGTTGGCTTTCTTCAAAGGGCATTCCTGGAAGATCGATAATGCCGACGTTCTCGCTGGCCGTAGTAGTAACATCCTTCATTTCGGTATCGGCACCCTCAAATTTCGTCTCGATTATGGGTTCTGCTTTGGGAGTAAGCCACCAAGGTTCCCCCTGTATGGAAGACGGTCAAGAGAGGCATAACAGGATCCAACATAGATCAGGTACCTGTCCTTCACACCACTGGAAGGCGAATTTATGTCTTGCTACCTTCCCTTTTGCGTTACTGTTCGATGGATCATATTCCACTGCAGGTCTTCTTAGTACGGCATGTTCAACTACCAAACAAAAGAGGATGTATTCACCCCAAGCATGAGTGATCAGATAAACACCAAGAATGGCATATGCGACATCCTTTGATGCCAAGTCGTACGGAAAGAACGCATACTTGTCATCTATGAGCAACACCAGCGGAGTCTTGCTATGATAGTTGCCAAGAAGAGCACGGACCGATTTATCTTGGGCTAATTGATCGTTGTCTGCGACTCTCAGCGACCGTCCTTTGGTTTGGTGAATGCTGTCAGCTTTGCCACCACTGTAAGGAGGAATCAGCATCAGCATGCCAAGTGCCGAGTAAATTACCCATGAGAGATGATTAGCTTTCCGCCGTGCCAAAATGTATCACGACTGTTGAATTTTGAGAAAACTTGCAAGGACTTCAGCGAAACGTACAAGGATGGATGACCGCCGAGGAGATAACCTTTGGCTTTGCCGTCGCGATAATAAACACCGCCTTGAAAGCTTCTGAACCAGCTGGTGGATTCGCAAACTTCCTGCCGAGACTATGGAAGGTCCGTTAACGTAGACCTTGGGATTTGGGGATGAGGACACTTACTTCAGCCCAGATCGGGGGATACATAGGCATAGGTAGCTTGTTGGGAATAGAGTCGCGAGGAGTCCATAGATCGATATCAGGCGGAACCAGGTGATCTATAATCTCTTCGGTAAACGAGAGCGCAGTCTCGTTCATTTTCATCCTACTTCTGGCCAAGTTGGTTGGGTTGGGTGGGAAAACAAGTTGTGGCGCAGATGATGGAGAAAGTTCAAGCGTCTTTGTCCGACTGCGTGGAACCTTTCGTGAACTGGGAGGTGGTGTGGGTAGACCAGTTGTGGGTGGATCAAGTGTTAACTGAAGGAATGGGACTGCTGGCGCCTTTTGAAAGCCATGTAGCGGCGATAATGAGCCTCCTGCAGAAGGAAAGAAGGCAGTTTTCCATGGTTGATTTCTACGCTGTGGTGTGTGGAAGTTGCATTTCTCACTGACGAACGGTGGCAGGGCTGAAGCTGAGTCGGCTGATGGGTCGGCAGTCAATTGTGGCGAGGGAGAGTGTGTGAGTGACAAAGTCCCTTCTGTTTTGATGACACGTTGAGAATCCCCTTCCTTTAGCCGCTTTGCAGCTGGTCCAGGTGCATCCAGTGGGCGTTTTGTGCTCAAGACTTCCGGAACGCCACGGCAATCAGGAACATTTGACACGTAGCCTGCTTCGTGGCGAGCAGAGTTTATGAGATTGCGAGCAGCGCAGTCGTCGTTGAGCTCAAGGTGCCAGTAGCAGGACACAAAGAGGGCTGCTGTATTTTTATTCAATTTGACGCGTTTTCTGCGTCCACTGTCGCCTGGACTGGCAAGAAAAGCAAGATCAACCCAGTCGTTGAGAACCTTTCTCTGCTGGAATAAAAAGATTTGAATATGCAAGTATTGTGTACGCACCCAACCGGGCTTTGTTTTGTTGAGGAGGCTCTTTGCGAGTTGGCTGATATGATGCTCGACTCTTGGCCCCCGTTGGTCACGGAGAGCAACGAAGCTGGATATGAGAGGCTCCCAGCGGAGAATTTGAAGGTCTTTCCATGATGTGAGAGTCACACCAATAGGATCATCATAGTTCATGTCAAAGAGTAGTGGGAACAATCAATCACCTTTCCGTGAAGAATTGTGATTTCGGTCTCGACGTGAGGGCAGTGCAATACTTGCTCTTCACAATTTCACAGCGACAGACGCCTGCATAGGTTGGAGTCTGGACCATCGCGTTCAACGCGTCAAGAAGCTGTCAAGTTGCCATTTTTATCTACGCTTTCCAGTGGTCATGACTTTTGTTTCAGCCCGGATTTCGTACGCAGAGACACAAGGGCAAGAAGATAATTATCGCGTACCAGGCTCTACATGCTAAATATGGATTACAAGCTTTTGAGTCCCTACTTGGCACTTGCCCACGCTGTGAATAGAATCCACCTCCAGCGTTATTGTTTCGTGACGCTCCCTGTTATCGGGATATCTTTCCTAAAGCTTCCTTCCTTGAGTTTCATGATGTATGTAAGTAATGCGCGCCTCAGGGTTCACGGTCTATTTTGCCATCGCTTCTGGGAGAGTCGTCTGTTCGTGAGCCGCAAAATGGTATGTTTTGGTTGAAACTGTGACCCGAGCTCGAGCCGTTTCAGGGCACTCCGGAGCATTGTATACGTATGCGAACAAGAAAATGATAGAAACAGTTGGGCTGAAGGAGGCATTGTCTGCCCTAGCCCCTTACAAATGGCCAGACTTCCTGAATATTTCCAGTTTAATTCTGATGCTATCTGATGTCTTGGCAGCGATAGCATCATTGACAGAAGAGATCAGAAGGTCAGATAGCGTCAGATGCTGCAGCGTCAGATGGGCTGCAGCGTCAAATGCTGTTAGCGTCAGATGCTGTAGCGTCAGGTCATTTTTCACGCATAGAAATCATTTGACAACAAGATCAGACCACTGCAAAGGTCGTCGCCTCCAGCAAGAGTTGGAACGTTGAGGGTTTAGTAATCACGACGAAAATGGTAAGCCCGACGGCAGTGAGCGGGTGTCATGAACCTCTTACTTCTTCATCGGTGTTTCTTTGTTCCTTCCTTGAGTTTCAGCCTTGAGTTTCATGATGTAAGTAACGGTTACCCACATTGTTTATTAACACTGCCGCGCACTCCGAAATGTGATTAGTATGCCTACCTACACACTCTCCGACAATATCCAGGTATTTTTCACCGACAGTGGGGCTCCACCCAGTTCGAATGACTACACGACTCTCATCGTCCTTCATGGCTCTGCATTCAACGGCAGTATGTCCCACTCTGATTCTCTTCATCGCCCTCATTGCCCTTAGATGGGTTTGAAAAGTTCGGTGCTCTTGCCCATACTCGTAACCTTCGCGTCGTTATTTGGAACCGCAGAGATTACACAGGCTCTACAAAGTACACTGACAGTGAAATGGACGACCTAAAGAACGGGAAGAAAGTCTTTTTAGAGCGTTGGGGTATCCAACTAGCCGAATTCATGCGACAGTTCATCGAGAAGGAGAGTATCCCTGCTATCACTGCAGATCGAAGAGCAGGGGGCATCGCCGTTATGGGCTGGTCTTTGGGTATCATCATGGCCATGCCACTGCTTGCAGACGCACAACTCATCAATCCAGAATTATCTGCATTGCTTGGATCTTACTTCAAGGACATAATTCTCCATGGTATGTAGGCTCAGCTCGCAAACAGTCCTAGTCATGGCATTCCCTTAGATCCACCGTACCTCTCCTTTGGCTACCAAACCCCCGAATACACAAACCAATTCAACCGTCTTAAAGACCCAAATCAAACTGCAGAAGACTATTTCAAAACCTTTAGTAATCTGATCAGTGGATACTACACCCATTCCAATATTTCTGAGTCCGGCATCGCAGAGGAGCTTTCTTATCAACCAGCAATCGACAAGCCATCAACCACTTCAATGTGGACACCTGAACAGTTCGCAAAGTACTGTGAACCAGGGGCGATGAGGTCCGAATTGCCTATGCTTATCCAGCCTATGCAAAACACGATCAACGAGGTAGCGACGCGCGCCTTTTTCGACGAAAACGTTGCCCAGACGTGTTTCCCTAATCTACGCATCAGTTACCTTTCTTGTACACGCAGCACCTGGCGTCAACTTTTCGGCATGCAAGAAACGAAGAGACTTTACAAGAAGTGCCTCGAAGAGGGTAAGAAGATTCGCAAGATCACCTTTTTCAGTCTGGAGGGCTGTAATCACTTTGTAAGCACTCAACCTGGCCCCGTTACAACAGATTGAACGTGAACAGGCACATTATGATAATCCGGACTTTGTTGTTGCAAAAGTTGTAGAAAGCATCCGAAGAGAATGATCACGTACGATTGTGCAATACATTTCTATTCAGAGAGGTCCATAACTAAGGCATTTCCACCATTGAGTGATCAAGAAAAAGTGCCGTACGATGGAATACTACAATTATCAGGCGCGTCTGAATCAGGAACTGTTCACGTCGTGAATTATAGTGAACAACGCTATTCTTCTGCTGGAGTCAAACTCAGACAGTGTGGACTTTGCTGGGAACACCAGAGCAGGACATGTACAATCACAATGAAGACAATACAAACATAGCGGCCCAACCAAAAGACGCGTAAAGTAAATTAGTATGTCGTTCGAGTCGAGTACAGCTGCTGCCACAAGGTAAGTATTTGAAGAGAAAGCATGCGGACACTGATGGTGGAGATCAGCCGCTAAACGCAGAATTAGGATCACGAAACTTATGGTTTGAGTTGCCTTGCAATAGATTAACAACATCGCCTGCTTCGTAAATTAATGGTATATGAATGCACGCAATCTGGTACATGTGATACTGTAGGCAACTTAATGCAAGACAAAGACGTTTTTAGTGTATGACGATGGATTGCCGGTGATTTCAGCCTTATAGGGCTTCATAAGTATTCAAACGCCTAAATGTACAAACGGCACCAAGTTGAATAATGGAACCTTTTCTCCTTTGTCTTCCTTATATTTCCGAATGTTCTTTACCGCAAAATGCAATGCGTCCGCTGCTCGTCTGTAGTCGGCATTGTACTGATTGAAGAGAAGCCGGTAGGTCTCTATCGCGATTTCGGAGGCAATAGTATCATCTATGGACCACATTGTGGCAATGACACCTCGGTATCCGGCTAGCAGCATTCCAGCTGCCAGATGAACCGACTCTTCTTCAAGTTGTTTATCTCCCGTCGCTGTCTCACATGCGGAAAGGAATGCGAGTTCAGCATTTGGAAGATTCAAACCGATGATCTCAGTCAGGGTGAGCTCGGAGTTAGCCAGTTGTAGAAAACTTTCGGCGGACTTCCCAAGATTCTGCTTACCGTGACATGCAAAATGGACCCACTGAGAGTGTTTTATAGCGTCTAAAACACGTTCTTTAGTAGCATTTGATTCGAACAGCTCTATCACGTTGATCCCCTTGCCATGCTGAGCAATACCTCGAACTTCATCGCGTGTAGCAGGTAGTCTCGCTTCAGTCGGCAGAGCAACCGTGAGTAGCTGAGGCTTTCCAGTCAGCGGTGTTGAAGCCCTTTCAAGCATCCCTAGAGAGGGTATTATAGAAGAAATAACCATGTCTGATAACTTGGGTCCATCAGGATAGATTCCAGCAGCATGGATCGGAAGAAATGCGAGAGGGCCGGTTGGACACCACCAGATGCGTTGTATATTCGTTAAGTTCTGCATGTAATCAGATGAAGCGAGTCTAGACGAAGTTCTGACCTTAGTAGACAAGGCGTCTAACACTGGCTTCACGATGAATGTCCATAACCTCTCAAGGATGTATGTAAGCCCTTCCTCACGACCTAGGCGTTTGCCATGATCAGGAATGCGTACGCCTTTCAATCGATTGGCATTGAGTGGCTGATCCAATTCTCGGAAAAAAGATCTCAGGTCGCATGAACGGGTTGAGCCGAAGGGAAATTGAGGAGAGTCCGCTACGAGCCGATTATCAGTTTCTCCTACAGTGAACGCACCGTAGAAAATCAGAGATTCGAGATGATTTTCCCATTTCACAGCGTCATCAAGACACATTTTGGCTAGAGGAACGTGAAGAATCTCATCAGATCCAGGAATTAGGACCAGAGCGGCACATTGAACTTGGCTGACATTCAGCATCACCACAGGACCGGCGAGTTCCTTTGTAATTGATATTATTTCCGAGGACTGTTTGGGAAGAAGGAATCGATGGAAGCCCGGTACTTGGCGAATCTCTTTCAGCAGCTCCTCGCGTTGGGTTGCAAGACCGTGATAGTCCGCCTCTGGTGTATTACTTGAACTGCTGAGAATCCCTCGGGAATTGGATGCTTCTAATTGGTTCGAAACATGCTGGAGTTCATCAGCGATTGCAGGATGCTGCTGTCGTAGCTCGTCCAAAGGAGTGCGTAATTGCAAAATCTGATTCCAAAGGACTGAACGACCTTGTTCTAGCCACGCGATAGCCAAATCGTGCTTGGTCTCCTTGATGGCTGCTGCGACTGCGTTTCTAACAACTACTCCAACCTCGGCAAGCACGCATTGTCGATCTTGGATTGATAAGGCAATCCAGAGAAGCTCTGGAATCAGATTTAATGCGACAGTTGAAGGTGTTATCATGTCCTTCGCCGCATGCTGAATCGCTAGGTCTTGCCACGTGTATGCCGCAGCAAATTTGGACTCCATGTCCCCAGACGTGGACTCGGCAGCCAAACTGAAATGCAGCGTTGACCGGTTGAGGTCATTAGGGTCTCGGTACTCCTGAAAACGGCATGACAGGGAGCGGCCTTGAGTAAGGAGTATCTGTAGTCGATATTGGTGTCCATTAGGTATGACAAGAAGAGCTTTCTCCCCAATCTCTATTGCTTTGTTAATGTCTGATGGATCGCGAAGTTGACGGAAGCGACGGAAAAGCGCGGTTGCAAGAGTGTTCAGCCAGAAGGCATGTTCCGGATGCCCATCCCGGCTGTGGAAGATGGCTTTTTCTTCTAGTTCAATTGCTCTGTCGATATCGGAAAGGTTACCAAGTTGCATGAAGCGCTTAGATAGCCAGTCTGCGAGAACACTCAGACGAAGTGCATGCTCTGAATGTTCCTCGGGAGTAAGACGGATAGCTCTGTCCGCAAACTCTATCGCTTTGTTAATGTCTGATACGTCACCAAGTCGCGTGAAGCGGTGTCCAAATGATTGTGTCAGAGTTGTGAGACGCGATGCATGCTCCAGATATCCGTCTGGAGTAAGACGGACAGCTCTTTCGGTAACTTCAATGGCCTTGTTTATATCTGATACATCACCGAATCGATAGAAACGGCCTGTAAGGGAGGCTCCAAGAACATCCAGTCGTGATGCAAAGTCAGGATGCTCCTCAGGAGTGAATAGGACAGTTTTCTCTGCAACTTCAATTGCTTTATTAATGTCCAATACATTTCCAAACCGGAGAAAACGGAAGATGAGTGCGTCTGCAAGTGTACTCAGTCGTGATAAAAGCGCTGGATGTTCATCTGGAGTGAGAAGGACAGCTTTCTCGACACTTTCAATGGCATTGTTGACGTCCCTTATATCACCAAGCTGAGTAAAGCGCCAAAGCAATGGTTTTACCAGTCTAGTCAGCAGCCTGGCATGGTCGGGGTGTCCATTAGCAGCAGTGAGAGCCACAGCTTGTTGTCCAGCTGTAACAGCTTCATCAATGTCTGTTGCATTCCCCAGTCGAGCGAAACGATATAACAGCGAGTTTGACACGGTGCTCAGCCGTTGTGCCTGCTGGGGGTGTTCATCTGGGGTAAGGGAGAGAGCTTCCTGCGCAATTTCAATAGCTTTTTGAATGTCCTTTAGATCACCGGTATACGCAAAGCGATCCCTCAGCAAGGTTGCAAATGCATCCAACGCCACCAGATAGTTTGCGTCGTCGTTATGAGTGAGCATGAGCACCTTCTCTGCAGCTTGAACTGCAGAATTAAGAGTTGGAACATCGTCATTCAGCTCGAAAAGCTTGTGTGCGCACCACCACAGATCAATGTAATGCTTCTTCTCAGCACAATAGCTTTCTTCCGCTACCTGTAGTGCATCCCTGTACAGGTGTATAGCCCTCTCTAAACCATCGATGTCTTCCGAAGTACGCTGTTTGGAGCAAATGTCACCAAGAAGACTTAAGCACTTTGCCTTTTGCTCATCTGCGCTAGGGGGTAGCAGCAGCAGAGCTTGGTGCATTTCAAGGACTTGAAGATAATCAGTGTCTGCGAAAACCTGCGAGACAGCATCCCGCTGCAACCGTTGGACCTCTTGCACTATAGTTTCGCATAGGCTTAGGCGGAGTCTTATCAGGCTGATTCAGGCATTCTCATACAAGAGGAGGAGGACGCACATATCCCTGGAACAGATCGAGAATGTAGATTCTAGAGGAACACGCATGGTGTGTTGTGGAGGTAGAGGAAGTGATAGGCGCTTGAGCACGGCATCACATCACGTGATTAGTCAATGGTTTTATTCTGAATCTATGGTGTCCCCACATTTTTAGCAATATTACTGGCAATTGTCGTCACTGTTGCTTCCAACGTTTTCCAGGAACTTGGCTACCGACGAAACAGTGATGAAGCGAAAGTGGCCTTCAGCTCTTTTGTTGAGCATGCCTCAGTCTGCAAAGAATGCCAAGATCTGTATCGAACGGGACCGGGGTACACCGGAGACTAGGGGTGGAATACAAGTCCACTGGCACAGTCAATCCACACACTGATAGGGAAAAGTATAAGTTGATGGTAGACTTAGGTAGATTAGATTTACCATATCGGGCATGGGAACTTGCCTTATATGGAAGGAGAAGGTCCCTAGGAGACCTTATTGGTAGGATACAAGACCATGTTTAAAAAATAACTTTTGCACACTTGGTCTTGAGTTTGTCTTGAGATCTTTGCATCATGGGCTTCAAGGTCAAAGGATATCCTTTCAAAACAGCTGTATACAAACCTCCGATCGAGGTTGGCAGAATTTGCTTACCAACCAAATTTGATAAACCATCAACCAACTTCGATGCACCGAGCCAAGCGGGTCCGAATTGCACAAGTCACGCGCAACGAGCAGAGTGTCAACTGAAGCTTGCGATTGAGGAGCTAAGCCTAAGGCGACAATCCTTCTAAGCCAGTTCATCAGGATGACACCAGCCAAGCTCTCAAAGTAGCTGCGGATAGCCCCGCTTGAGCCCTACACTGTCTATTAAGTAAGTAAATCATCCTTTGCGCAGTCCCTCATGGTCTCTGCGAGAACTCTAACACAATGGTTCTTAGGTCTCTCTGGATCAACCCGCCATCCCAGACTTGACATTTCATTGACGCCAACGCTTCCTCCCGTCAGTTCCAACAGCTCACTAAGACTTCGTCTCGTCATAGAAAATCCCAACGTCGCTGCTAATGCCTTGCTGTTATTCTTACCGACTCTGATTGGCAACGTACCCACCAATGACTATGACGAAGGAAACCTCGTTATCACAGATGCTAAAGGCCCACTACCATTCGTTACTAGACACTCGGAATCACCGCCAGAAAAGCTCTGGCTACCGGAAAGAGACACAGAAGGCGACGTCACCGTTTCCTTCACTGCGTATCCGCGTGACGTGAATATGAGCACACCAGTCGGTCCTCGCGTCGATTTACGCGAAAACTTTGGTGGGTTAGTTGGGTCGGGTTCCTCGTTCATTCCACTCCCACGCACTACTATCGAATACAATATCCACCTCACCTGGAATCTTAGTCTTGTACCTGATGGAACACGAGCAGTGTGGTCTTTCGGTGAAGGAACCCATATCAACAAAAGAGCGCCTGCACACATTCTTGCGAGGTCGATCTATGCCGTTGGACCGATACAGTCTGAGGCAGACCACACATTTGGAATGTATTGGTTCGGTACTCCGCCCTTCAACGTCACCTCTCTTGCAAGCTCAGTAAAAGCTCTTTTCCACCATATGGCACCGTTCTTCAATGACAAACGGCTAAACTATCGTATCTTCATACGACATACCCCGCGAGGATATGGCGGTACCGCATTCGCGCAATCGTTCATTCTTGAATATGATGACGACACCCTTCAACGCATATCCAAGGCTGCGATGTTTGATCTTTTGGCACATGAGATGGTGCATAACTGGCTTCTACTAGAATCAACTCCGGGAGTGGACGATAACATTGCCGGGCTCACTGCTTGGTATTCCGAAGGCATGTAAGCGTGCTATTCTCACCGAACCCAACTTGAATCAACTAATACAGGTCTCGCGAACTATTATTCAATGATTTTGCCCTACAAATTCGGCCTCTACACAGAGCACGATCTGCTCGAAATCGCCAACTTGCGGGCGACGGGTTACTACACTAGCCCCGTTGTGCAACTTAACAATACGCAAGCCGCTAAGTCGGCCTGGACGGACCTACATGCAGGACGTGTGTTTTACTACCGTGGTTGCATATATTTCATCAAACTAAACCACCAAATCGTTCAGAATTCGGGCGGTAAACGTAGCCTCGATAACCTCGTCTTCCCTATTCTTCGGGCTCGAAACAAACGTAGATACCACGGCGTCAACCTCTGGTTATCTCTCCTTGAGAAGGAATTAGGTAAAGAGGCTATGAAAGAGTTTGAATCAATGCTCAACGGTACACGCATTGTCCCCGCTGCAAACGCTCTCCATCCCAATCTCAGCTTGATCAGACAAGACGCTGAACCATACGACCTGGGCTATGACCAAGCGTCGATCAATGACAGGGTCGTTTCGGGGTTGGATCCGGATTCGAGAGCCGCAAAAGCGGGGGTGAGGGACGGTGATGAGATCCTATCGAGTTTTTCAATTTGGGACACGACTGACGACATTGACAGAGAGATAGCGATGCGTGTGAGGCGGGATGGTGAGGAGTTTGTTATCAGCTATCTGCCGAGAGGGCTCCATAAAGTGGAGGCTTACAAGTGGATAGAGGCGACTTAGCCTAGGGAAGGACACGCCAGATATCAACGATAGTCTGTGTAATTCATATATGCTCTATGTATCCTATATAGTCTTGCATCTGATCTTGAAGGTTTTCGGGCGATAATAGACATTTCAAACTAGATACCGTCGACTCGAAGGCATAGATATTGCGTCTCGATTAAAGATCCTAGTATTCTGGCTAGTAAAAGTCGTAAAATATCTAACGTGTAAGTACTAGATTCTTTGTCAAGTTCAGCGGTGAGAGCATCATAGAGGAGTGAACATCTTCCAATAATTCCAGGGCCCGGACGTCCCAACACACGAAAGGCCCAAAGCCTTTAGTTGGGGTTAAGTTTTGCAAGACAAGAAAACATGCCAAGCCGTAAATGCTATCCATGGGGGTATCGTGTTTGCCAGTCATTAACATCAGCTAACGGATGGGGTATGGGGATAGCTGAGATTTTTGCTTCAAGTTAGTATAACGATGTATTCCCAGAGTTTGAAGGACGCGATGAGTCTAAATTTGCGAGCTCGAGACGGTAAAGAAAGCTTGTCGACGTTTGTTAGAAAAGCAAAACGAGACCAATCACCAATTAGTGCGAGATGCATTTCTAGAACTGATCGTCTGGATATGGATTGGAGACATGAGGAGCACAAAGCAGGTAGTACCGGAAGAGAGGCCTCCAAGTGCTTAGAAGACAACGTGAGAATCGAGTGATACAGAAAGCTTACCTTTAGAGTTGGACGTCCCCTAGTCGTCTGGTGATGCGCCACAGAAGTTTCAACTGGTGGGGTATCAATTGTTGGAGCACATGAGTAGCATATGACAATTCTTCTCGTGCAACATCTGTAGCTTCTGCAGATGCCTCGGAAACATAGGAGTCTCGCCGGATTATCTGCGATAGCCTCTGCAGACGCCTCGGAAACGTGATGAGAAACAGAAGATTCCAGTTCCCCAGTTGCCCGTCAAATTCTTCCGCAATACCATTCTCATTTTCGCACACACAACCTTCAGGGAAGACTTGTCTCTTCGAGCAAATGACCGAACCGAACACGTAGTTTCTGGAAGAGCGGAAGTACCCTGATTCTTCTTTTAATTAACATATGGGTGGGGTGGGTGCAATCGTAAGCCGGGTCGGCCTATTCGCAACCGTTAGCAGCGTCCGAACCAGAGATTCGTGCGATACACTTCCAACGCCGTCGTTGGGGTCAAACTGCATCGTAAGCCAGCCAAGAGAAGACGTCTATAGTCCCAAGGATTGTTACGAATGTACAGCACCATCTTACTTCCACTTTGACAAGGATGGCCGCACATAGTGCTTCCATCTTGGCAACCGGATCGAGACCGGTGCGTCTCAGAGAGATAGCCCACCCAGATGATCAGCCCTTTGGTTTTGACCCGAAACTCATTGACTGGGCCGACTCTGCGTACCAAACACCAATGGAATGGGTAATAGCACTTTTGCCACTGCCTGCGACATCTGCCAGGAAGTATATCTTCGCCCTTTCAGACGGTGTAGTATCGTATGTCGTCCAGTATTGCCTGGTAATGAGGAAGGCAAACTTTATGGGAATTCCATGCTGAAGCGGACTGTCAATTTGGTTCGAATCTTTGCAACGCCTTCGGCGACGGAGACGCTTGACAGAGTTCTCAAAGGGTAGCAAGCAATGTTTTGTGCGGTATAGAACGAGCCCAGAGAGAACAATAGACACTTGAGAAACGCATGGCTAGTGTGCTTCATTGACACCAGGCTGTTGTAAGACCTGAATACGTTTAGCAGACGAGTGTACGTCGAGTCGGTGTAGACTGTAGCTGGCCGTGTTTGCCATCATTTATCATTCCTTTTTGGATCCGACAATGTCGAAACTAAAACCACCGAAATTCAAATCAAAGGTACATCTCAGCTGCAGCACCCATAGCAGTCTCACTTCAGTGAACAGACATATAAGAAACCCAGCGACACAGACTTTCTGGTCATCATGAATCCTTGGGGTCTCGGACGGCGTGGAAAGGATGAAGGGTTTATCAACAACGTCGGAGGGTGGGTCAAGATTATGCTGGCAGAAGAGCATCCAGACAGCCAACTGCGTTGCATATATCATCAAGGCACTGTAAGTATCTTCCATGTCCCGACAGTCACTACAGTTTGCAGCACAACCATATTATTGTCGAACTCTCCAAGGCAAAGCGGAATCCCAACGAACCCGATTATGAATTCGACGACCTACTCGGTGCGCATCGAGCATCAGTATTCTTAAAAGATCAATATGCCAACAATGGAGATGTATCCTTTATCTATGAATACGACTACATTCGTTTTGGCGATCCTTCTAACAAGCGTACAATTGACAGTCTTTTCCTCAATAAGAGTCATCTAATCAAGGCCTGGCAGAATGGATGCAAGCATATCCCACATTCACCCAACTGCACCATCAATTTCCAGTCAAACAACCCTATCCACTGCCTGATAGGAATTGTCCGAATCCCTCTCCGAGTGTATCGTATGCCAAGAAACTCACAATGAGACAAGGTGCGTAACTTGCTTGATTGAATTGTCCATTGCTTATTTTTCTCAAGTCCCAAGTACATCCATGCCTGACGCACCAATGCCACCACCTGCAATTACTGATCCAGTACCAATACAGCTGCCGTCAACCGATGTCAGTGGTTTCGCCCCTTACGAACCTCCAGCCCACCTACAGCATATCACTGGCAAGACTGACATTATTAGCGCCAAGACAGACCCGTATGAAGCAGGTTCGTACCTACATTTATTAGTTACTCTTCTGACCATAGACTTCAGAAGCCGAGGCTCTCCAAGCCCTTTCGATCAAGAAAGAAGAACCAATAGATGTACCTCTTTCGGTGAAAGAGGAAGAGCCAGTAGACATGTCTCTTTCGGTGAAAAGGGAAGAACCGATAGATACCAAGACAATCTTGCAACAAGAGTGGAAGCTTCAGAGAACAAAGTCTGAGGCTAGGGAAGGCAAGTGCCCGTCATGACTTTGTTCTTTGTTAATAATCTCTGCTGTCCTAGCGAGTTTGCTCCCTAGCCAAAGCGAAGAGCTTCGAATTATAATGGAAGCACTCAACAGTCAAATTCAGACTAGTTAGTGAATCGTATGTATGACCATTCAGAGGTCTTACTGATGGACGATTAGGAGACCAGACCCAAACAAATTCACGATCGATATCTGTTAAGAGTGAGTCCCTCCATTTTCGTCTTTACCTCGTTTCACAGCGTCCAGGTGAATATTCAGAGGTCACTTTGTCCACAATGAGTCCTCCCTTGTCATCATCCCGAAGCGTTACACGTTCGTGCACCCATCTTCACTTGTCTCTCTTGACGCATTAGTAGAGGTCACTTTGTCTACAATGAGTCCCCCCTTGTCATCATCCCCAAGCGTTAAACGTTTGTGCATCCATCCTTCGCTTGTCTCTTTTGACGCATCAGTAGGCGAACAGTCAGAGGTCACTCTGTCCACAATGAGTCCACCCATGTCATCATCCCCAAGCGTTACACGTTTGTGCATCCATCCTTCGCTTGTCTCTCTTGACGCATTAGTAGAGGTCACTCTGTCCACAATGAGTCCCCCCATGTCATCGTCCCCAAGCGTTACACGTTTGTGCATCCATCCTTCGCTTGTCTCTCTTGACGCATCAGTAGGTGAACAGTCAGAGGTCACTCTGTCCACAATGAGTCCCCCCATGTCATCGTCCCAAAGCGTTACACGTTTGTGCATCCATCTTCACTTGTCTCTCTTGACACATCAGTAGGTGGACATTCCGAGTCAGAGGTCACTTTGTCCACAATGAGTCCTCCCTTGTCATCATCCCGAAGCGTTACACGTTCGTACATCCATCTTCGCTTGTCTATCTTGACGCATTGGTAGGTGAATATTCCGAGAGAACAATGTCCTCATCGGTATCTCCGACCATCAAACGTGCGTCGGTCCACCTTTGCATTCTCATCTAAATCCTATTCAGGCGAAAACTTGGAGACGAACTTGGGCAATGCTACTCCCTCCTCTCGACGCTCGTCGTCTACACTCAGTTCAACTTCCCATCGGAGAACAGCGGATCCTAGACAGAGACCGCCGGGAGCACATCCTTTGTTGAAGAGGACAGGAGAACATGGTCGACGAGGTGAGTTTCGTTTGGTGTTTTGTGTGGAGTTTTAGATTGATCACTTGCAGAAAATGAGAAGCGTCTCAAGTTGGAACCGAGATGAGGACTGGGTGAATCTGAACAGCTGTGTTATCTAAATAGACAAAATGCATGACTTGCTCAAAGAGCTCGAGATGAGAGTCCAAGGATAAGTTAGCGTAGTTTACAGAGCCCTCAACTTACCTGGATGGAATGCTTTGCAAGCTAATGCCGGATTGCCGGTCACGTGCAACTGACTCTCATCGATGATCATTGTCACATCGGCGCACTCCCTAGACTTTTTTGCCCGGCTGCCTCGACCCTTCAGTGTGTTGGGTGTCTGATCATTCCTTCAGACTCACACTTGCCAGACTTCCCGGGCGCTCAGGAAAGGTTCCTTGAAACCCTCCTCACTTTGCGTATCCGATCACTCTTGACGCTTGCATCTTGAGACCCCATCACTTCTCGGGACACAATCTTCCTTAGGATCTCACCTCAGTTGGAGGATCTTTCCTTCCCCGCACTGGCTATCAATTCCAGTACACAAAAATTGATACGATCTATGTACGCTCCCTCCCTGCTCCCACGGAGACTGACCATAGCAGATCACGTTACACTACGTTCCCCATTCGTAATAACTCTATGGCTATGAGGCTCAGGACGGTGAGGCACTTGCGACGCAGCGATGGCCTTCTAACTTACAACTTACAGCCTCTAGGATGCTCTGAGACCAGATCAACGCATCGCTAAAATGATAATGTTGGATATGAATGTCACACTGACCGTTGTCTGGACTTTAATAAACGCACTTTACATGCCATTCCAGATTCCAAGACGGCCTTCATCAAACATCCGTCCAGCCAGGCCGAGCCGATCCGAGCAAGCCACAAGAATTCAAGTCCTCGGACATTCAGGGTCGGCTTATTGTCTCATCGAACGACTTTGCTCCCTCTCCCAATGACAGACAGTGAGACGTTCCCTCAGCCAAATTTTCGTGTTGCTAACGGGTTGATTTAGGCGTTTCTGAACAACGTGCTCATTTGCTGCTACAAGAAGCTGCTCTAGCCATTTCTCTCTCCAAACTGCGCTCAGAGCTTAACCAACTCATTCCGATCGCCTCTCTCCCAGCAGAGCTCCTCGAGCAGGTGTTCCTATACTGCATATCCTGGATTTACAGCTCCCGGAAACCAAAACATTCCCTGGCATGGACACAAGTTTGTCGGTTCTGGCGAGATACCAGTCTCACTTCACCCCGAATCTGGAACTGTATTGATCTATGCAACGTCAACTATGCGAGAGAGCTTCTTCTCCGTTCACGACCCGCGCCCATCTCAATCATATCAGACTCCCCACTTAGATTGTTCCAAGATGATTTACAGGAACACGCTGGCAGACTACAATCTATAGATGTTTTCCTCTTCCCAAACGACCTTTCCGCGTTTTTTGCTAGTCTCGGGACTAAGACTCAGACGACGGGTCTTGTGGATCTCTCCCTCAAGGTTCCTACCATTTCACAGAATTATAAACTAGACATCCCCTTCCCCTCTGTCAGACGACTGTGTCTTGAGGCGGTTTCCATTCAGTGGGAGTTTTGTCGCAAGATGACACATCTTACGCTCAGAGGACTGACGGAGGCACATTCCCCGACACTTCTTCAGCTCTACGCAATCTTAGAATCCTCTCCTTCGCTCGAGTATCTGAATCTCGAGAATATAGAGCCGCTCCGGAACTTGGATTCGGTTCCTCGAATCCATCTAGACAAAATTAAGGAAATAGAATTAACCGGAAACCCCAAACTATCATACGACATCCTATCCCTCCTCTCCCTCCCAGATACAGTCCAAATCAGGATATTATGCGCGTACAATCTGTTTACAGATTGTTATGCGCTGTTTCCTGGGACGAGCTCCGTACCATATTTTCAGACCATCGGCGTCGAGGTGAACACGATCTGTTTGGCTCGACATGCTGTTTCGTTCTCTCGTTGCACGAGGCACCTTTACAGTTCCTCTACCGGCTCGGTTTCCGAAGCTCCGACAGTCCTGACAATCGCCTCAACTCGCCTCGCATCAACCGCGTCCCACTCTTTAGACGCGATTGTCCACCCCCATCTAATCACCACTCTCGAACTCTCCTCCAGTCTTCTTGTTGATATTCGGTTTAATGACTTTTCCAAACTTTTATCCTCTTTTCGGAATTTAGATGCTCTCGTCGTAGGATTTAACCATTTGACAGACCTCTTGGCCATCCTTTCCTCTGATTCCCCTTGTTGCTGTCCAAAGTTGAGGTGTGTGACCTTTGGGAGAAGGAAGGAAGTTTGGTGGAAGTTTAGACAGACTTGGTTTGATGGGGTCGTCGAGTGTCTTCGGGTACGTGCGGGCAAGGGAAATGAGGTTGCACTGGTTAGGTTTGTCTGGTGTGCGGATGTAGGGGAGGTGGAAAGGGAGGAGGTAAAGAAGGCTTTTTCGGTGCAAGTGGAGGTTGTGGAAGTGGAGAGGGATGAGAGTGAGAAGCTGTCGCTGAGCACGTGATCCTTCACGTCGAAGACATTGAATTTGACAAGTGCTACAGTGCTACACATATATACAAAAACATGACAAAAGGTCATAGCTCGTACTGCAGAACCCCCTTCTTTGCAATAGGAGCCTCGCTCAGAGTTTGGAACTGATGCATATAAGACCAAATCTGAGGGCGGCGAAAAGACAAGAATATACCGCTAAAGGGAACAAAGTCCGGCCGATAGATCATTCTGCATACAGAACATACTCGTCTGTACTCTCCATCCATAACCTCAGATCTTGGTCGCTGCTCAATCCAACAAACGAGTTGTTGACCCTGTCTCTATATTGTAGAATAGAGATCTCGCCTCCCAACCGCGTGTGCACTTTCTCCATGAGTTCTGCATAGGATACTCTAGGATGCACACGAATGATTATCAGGTCATCTGCCACGCGATCAAAGATTTTTATCTTCACAAAAGCGATCGAGTAAAATGAAATATGGGTAGGGGGAGGTTCGAAATGGTTCATGATCGCGCGCTCATTGCGAGACGTAACAAAGACTCGAAAGTTGCTAGGAAGCCTAGGAACATCATTCCGTAGTATTTGTAGAAACTCAGTGTTGTTCCTGGCTTCGTCGATAGCATCAAAGATCAAGACCTGTGGACCTATAGGGGGAAACCGCTGCATCGGTTCGATGACGAGCTTTTCGAATTGAACCGACAACGCCTGTTCATCAAAGGAAACCTGCAGGATAGGATAGGAATACCCGACACAAGGTCCCAATAAGGAGAGATGTAATATTTGGACTACGGCAGGCCAGGTCACGAGCAATATTCAAAATAACATCTCGACAATTATTCCTCGCCATGTCACTGAAACTGAAGAAGAAGGAAGAGGCTAGGATGTTCTGTTCTGAGCACCATGCGCCGATGGAATGGGCGACAGTACTTTTGCCGCTGGCTGGGAGATCTGCCAAGAGGTACATTTCTGCATTTTCAGACGGCATACGTATCCAGTTGCGTATGTCGTCCAGTATTGCAGTCCTGGTATGAGGAAGGCACTTTGTCGGGATTCCATGCCGAATCGGGAATCAAGGGAATATTCTGCCACCAATTCGAACTCTCGTCGATGAGAGACGCTTGTGATCCAGTGGCAGACATTTCACTGATCTGTTCATCCATAGCGATGGAAGTTTAGTGATGGACGTAGGCCACACCGAGACCACTTCTGTTGGAGTGCGGCATATTTTCTTTGAATTCGATAGCGAGTGGTGCTGCGTTAGGAAAACGATCCCTTGCACCCGGCCTGATAAGCGCTCTCATCAGTATGAGTCCTCGATTATTCACTGAAACAAACCTTGATAATCGGGAGACCAGCATCGGGTAGGCGGCCCCGACTTCAATCATCTGACGCCGACTAGAAAAGCATGAACCATCGCATCAATAGACTCCAGGGATGATTTCATCCAGGCGTTCACCACCTCCACGTTGAAATCTGCAGAGTCTGTATCGTCTATGAGACTGCACAACGTTTTGCATATATTTGTCGAGATGTCGAAACGTCGACGTCCAGCATGCGCCCAAAAGGCAGATAGTTCAAGAATACCTGCCAAGTATCGAATGGCAGAGAGTCTTAATGTCGCAAAGTCAGGACCGTCTCTAGTCAGATATCAGCTACTTGGTCAAAACCAGGACTTCCAGCTCCTACCGGCAATACAATAGCAATTCCTCGATAGGAACATAACTCAGATTTGATGCATTGTCTTCGTGGTTGATGCGTCCCAGAGAACTCGGTTTGGGGCCCTCGATGATATCTACAACTTGGCTCCTCTGCAAAGTAAAGGCAGCGAATTCTCGAGAAAAATCCCATTCTGGGCCACAAGTATGACCTTCTCGCTCCCATTGATTTGCGAGGTCGGTGATAGGATCGGGTAATTGCTTGTGAGTACAGAAGAATCGCCTGAGACCAGGATAACGCGTTATTAGCACGACAATATGTTCGAAAGCTGAACGTTGGGTAACAGCTGAAGATCTGCAGGATATGGTGTGACTTGGGTGTGACAGCAAGGGAAACTCACGGCCATGCAAACTGTAACAGCTTTCTGCAGTACTTTTCTAGTTCCAGGTCTTTCTCAGTAGAATAGAGGCAATCTAGTTTGTATTGACGTTGCTGGGGATCTGGACCAAAGAATCGATGTATGCGGTCGGCCACACACGACGGATCTCTCCCCATTTTAGTGATTGCTCTACCCAAGCCCTTCTCGAGTTTTCTTCCGAGATATGTATTCATTTCATGAACCAGGCGACCTGGGCCTACGAAGGGGATCACATCCTTTTCAGTCAAGCAACTAGGGCCTTCGCGTCGGACGAGGAGGTTCTAAGTACAGTTGTCGTGACAGTGTCTGGCTGTATCATAATATCCTCCTTCCTCTCGCAGCTGACATTGTGGGTAACCAAGTACATTTACAAGGATAATAAGTAGCTGACAATCGTATTGCATTCAAATCTCACGTTCCGTCTTCATCTTCCACATTCCATTCTTACCTCTGGAAAAGCCCACGAGAACAAACTTGAAGCTGTCTATTCCAAGGAAATCGACCCTGACTACGCCTCTCTGGATGATGGCTTGGTTTCCAGCACATCGTCGTTGAAAAGCAGCTGTTATTGCGCTGCGCTCTGCGTCTCCAAGCTCTTCGTTCCAGAAATGCCGTCCAGCAATGGGTGTATGCATCTGCTGGCACAACTGCGTGAGAATATCCCAAACGGTTATTCCATTCGGATGACTGGCTTGAATATCGATATACCAAGGAAATCGTGGGTGTTCGATGCGGAGATAGTCAGCTGGAGGATTTGTTGCCATCTGAGCTAGATCCAGGCCGTTGTGTGCACGTCTTAAGTTGCGGAATCTAAGTGCATTGGGTGCGGTCGGATCCACACGGAGGTCGTAGTCCAGAGGAGGGCTGGCTTGATTGTATAATAGAAGAGGATGAAGATCTAGTTTGGCTGGATCTGATATTTCTGTAGTAAAGGGTTAGCTTGAAGGAGGAGCGGGTCCGTGTATATACCTCGGACATCTGAACGGCCTCTACCATAGATCAGGCCCATTATACCCTGCCTTGGAGCGTAGCCTGCACGCCAGTCTCTCGGTCTTCGTGCAAGATTATTGTGGTCAAATGTATCATTGCCACGACCGCCGGCGCTCCAGAGAGGACTTGTAGCATGCCATGGACTTCCTCCGCTGAACGAGTGCGATCGCCCTCTCGAGCCTGATCTCCTCCGTTTAGGAATATTTTGAGAATGAGATCGTATGATATTTCCATTTCCTTCTTCCCAACGCGGTGAATTGTTATTCTGTGCACCATAGAATCCAGGTGTCATTGGCTCTGCGGCATCTCCCCAATTACCAGGCGATGATGGCCAATTTGGTGTTGGTCCCGCTGGAGCGCTCCAAGGCGGGTGCGGATTCGGGTTGATCGGCATGGTCCACGACTGCGGGGAAGGCTGGTACTGACCGTGAGACCAAGCGTTCTGCTGCTGCCCCCATGTTGGAGAAGCCATTCCTGCCATGTCGGCCCATGGGCTCGCATCACCGTGACCAGCCCACGGACTACGATCGTTATTAAAGAATTAGCAAATGATAAACAACTCACTTGTGCTGCTGCTGCGCTCGTGCTCCAGGAAATGCACTGAAGTCAGGCTGATTGCCAAAGGTTGCACCGACGAGCTGGGGCATATCGTCGTCGCCGTACATGATTGGACAGTTCAGACGCTCGTCACAGCTTCTGGGTCAGGATCTGTCATTGCTCAACAAGTTACCACTCGAGTCAGCTAGCAAACATGTAAATCAGTCCTCTATAGCTAATATGCGTCTCTGTGGCTCTTCAGGCCTTCAGGCTTCAAGTACAAGTGCAAGTAGACAGTAATCTAATAAGTAAGCGATCGCAAATGGCTATACACGTGACCTTTCAAATAAGCGCTCCATCTAATATGCAAAAATGGTTGGCCCGGCAAGGGCCGCAGGCAAACCGTTCTGCTACATGTTTCTGATACCTTGAAGGTAATCATAAGCCATAGAGTGGTGATTTGGAACACCTAGGACTTTTTTCAAGTTCGTTCGCAATGTCCGGACTGTGAACGAGCAGGTCAAATAGCCCAAAAAATTTTCCTTGGTCGGTGAATGACATTTTTGAGGTCCTCATACTCTTGTCTAGCTTTTATAAGCGATCTCTGCTACCTGTTTCTGTAAATGGACCCCAAGCACGTCAGATTGAAACCAGGATCAGCTAGCCCGCCAACAGCCTACGTACTCGACCCCGTCCATGTTAACAAAGTCACTGCCGTTGGACACAACATGGGACATCTCTTTCTGGAACATCCATCCAAAACACATCATCTCAACCGCATTCTTGGCTGCTGGATACATCCTACTCTGAGTACATCTAATACAAGCTGCCAACGTCTAATTTATTATGGAACATGGGTGTTGTAGGAATACAAGTGATATGTTGAAACAGGCTAATTCACTGCAGACCAAAACAAAGTCACTGAAAAACTTATCAGAAAAGCAAAAGAGAGAAATGAGGTCACTAACCATTCTAGAATTTCTACATGGGAACACCTAAGAAATCACCAATCGCTGCACGCTTCTGTACAAGTAGCCCCACCACAGGATAACCAGCTATCCCACCAAGATGCTGATTCAGCACATCCAGTTGTGCGACTAGTGGATAAAAAAGAACAGCAAGTCAAATTTGGTCCAGGACTTACCCGTTCCAGTCAGCAAACTATCACGTGTCGTGATTGGGGCAGGAAGTGGACCGTTAGGTCCATGTAATGGACCATGGTTCCCAGCAGCTGCATTCGCGGCACGCATGGGACCATTATTAACACTGCGTTGGGTTAGAATTAGCACAAAAAGGTAGATAAGAATAGATCTTACTATTGTAAAAGTGCATTGTGGTTGGCATTGACAGTGTTTGTGAGGTTCGTAACAGTGTTTGTGAGGTTCGTAACAGTGTTTGTGAGGTTCGTAACAGTGTTTGTGAGGTTCGTAACAGTGTTTGTGAGATTTGTGTGGTTTGTCTGGGCAGTGTTATGATTGGCGTTAATAGTGTTTGTGAGATTGATCAGTTGTTGGAGGATGGCGTTTCCTCCAGCCACAGCTGGAATGTTTGGCAGACGTGCGGTCTCCTGCGCGATAACATTCAGATCTCCTAGTATATTCTGCATGGAAGCGGTAAGGTTTGCCATGTTCGGTTGGGCCATGTTGGTTTCTGGCAAGGTTGAACAAACCACGTGAATATCAGGTGCCTTCCGCCGTGACGGGACGGTCTTTAGGAACAAACTAGCAGCCACGGAGGTTGCTTTTGCAAGATGCGAGAAGTGTGATTAACGGTCTTAAGAGGGCTCAATAAAAAATCCAACGCCGCTATTTCCCTTATTTTTTTGACACCCCCTTGCTAATATGTCTAAAAATAATTTGCCGCAAACCGTTCTGCCTACGTGTTTCTGATACCTTCGAGGTGATTATAAGCTATAGAGTGGTGATTTGGCACGCCTAGGGCTTTTTCAAGCTCGTTCGCAATGTCCGGACTCTGAACGAGCACTGGCAGCTCAAATAGCTATTAGCCCAAGACCTGCAGGAATTTCAAAAATCTGACCATTTCAGTCCTTCCTTGGTCAGCGAACGACATTTGGAGACTCTCAATGGTCCTCACACTCTTGTCTAGCCCTTATAAGCGATCTCTGCTGCCTGTTTCTGTATAATGGACCCAAGCACGTCAGATTGAAACCAGGATCAGCTGCCCCGCTAACAGCCTATCATCTTCTTCCTCTATGACTCTCCTACAAACGCCGATTGGTCTGCTCAAGCAACCTTCTTTGCTGTTAAAGGCCACAGAACCATTATCTCTGACACCCTAGGTCATGGCGGTACCAGCTCTCTACCGACACTTCAGAACTAGAGGTGTCGCTGAAGACGTCGTTGATATACTCGACGCCATCCGTGTCAACAGAGTCATCGCCGTTGGACACGACCTGGGACGTCTCTTTCTGGAACATCCATCCAAAACACATCATCTCAACCACATACTTGGCTGCCGGATACATCCCACTGTCTCGAGTGTGATTACTAGTATGAGCTGTAGCTCAGATGAAGCAGCTTGTCGAATGCGATCTTTATGGCTATTGGGAGTTCTTCGATAACAAAGTTCTGCCCTGTACGAGAAGAATGTCAGTGTCTTTGGCTCCCCTCTTCAGGCTCGAAAGCAGCTTTAAAACAGTCGACGAAGCGCGATTTATCTGGTCCTGTCCGAGTCAACGTTAACTATCACAGGGTTGTCATGGCTCAGGCCAACAATGAAGACAATCTAGTACGTTGCTCTTTTCGGTCGCGGCGTCATACTCATTTCCTAGGAAAAATACGGACGCACTGTCCCCGTATTACTGGGAATTGCTTTTCAGGGTTGTGTACGCCTTGCGGCTAGAGCCGAGACTCTCACCTCAACTGTACATGTCAAAGCTTAGGCTTAAGTTGATACGTGCATTGGGCCGGCGACTAGACTTTGTAGATTACTAAGATCTAAGCATATCATTGATGGCGCCCTGGATGTCAAGATTTTTTCGACGAGTCGATGACACTTGACGCGTATCTGGCCATAAGGCCAGGAACGCTTTATCTTCAATGAGTTTCATCTTCGTAGCAGCTGCAGATTCCGTTCCCTTTCTGCACAACTTTTCCTTTGGCTCGTTCGGCCTTCTCGAAGTTAGTGCTCTCACCACCCTCATAGGATCTTCCGCTGCAGAATCTCTCATTCTAGGAAACAAAGGCTCAGCTGGCCTTGCATGGGCTGCACTCAGCGCCTTCTCGTTCGTCTCCGTAATTAAAGGATGTGTTAGTGGAGCGAGTCCTGGCTGGCTTCGCGAGCTCCTCACAATCCGTAGTTCTGCTTCTGACCTTGCGGTCGGGATGCAACTTCCCCTTGACCAGAGCTCTCGTACTCACGTCGAGCCTGTAGGCATTAAATGTGATTCTGGAGCCGACTCGGTACAGTTCACTATAAGTTCGTGATCAACATTGACGTGTTTATTGTAGGCAATGAAAAGGGCTGCATTGACGGTTATGTACGCGTTTGACTACAGTACACAGTCAATGCTCCAAGGCATACCTGAACGCACTGCTGGGCATGTCTATATGTATGGAGACCACGAATTCAAGCCAACGACAGATAGCCGCTTTCACTTACTCGCCGTAGCATTTTCGTCTCTCAAGCTATTAGAGGTCTATGCTCTATGGGTTCTTGGAGGACATGCCCTCGCTTGTGCGACAGCTCTATCGTGGGCCTACTTCTCCGTCGCAGCTCTTCTGCTCCACTTACACCAGCAATACATGTACTCACGTCCAGACCTGAGAAATCGTCGCTCGATAGATGTCATAGCAGGTCGTTTACCAAACACTAAATCACCTGGTGGCTTTGCCAAAATTGTCATAGGTGCTGTCGACAACTATCGAACCTCACTCATAAACAGAATCTTTTGGGGTGTTGGAGCGCTCATATGCGTTGGATCTTTGGGAACTACTTTCCTCTTATTGGACCAGGTATCCACTGATCTTGTTAATATCTGGGTCATCTTTCAGGTCATTTGGCTGGCTTGCCGCATATTTTTCAACTATTTCACGAAACCGGTTGATTGGATGGTTCATCGTATGCTCAGACCCCATACGTGGCAGACTCTCTCTGTAAACATGAAGGAACGCGTGTTTAATCTTATCCTGGGTATATCCAGGTATCAAGCTAGTGTGCATCCCCGTCGCTTGTCGTCTTACAAAGAGGACTTGTCCATTACCCATCAGTTCATCAATCTTCTCTCTGCATATCCCCTCCATACATCCTTCCCCTTTGAGCTTTCAAGCGGTGGCGTTGAGCTGGACATCGTTGCTGTGCTGGGGGACACGCTTCTCTCTAGTGTCGCGTGGGCCTTTGGTCTCGGTCTCAGTAGTATGGACCTCTATGACAGCTGCGTCGTTATCTTACGAATAGCTCCTAAACCAGCCTCCACGGAGTCGCTTCAGCAAGCCGCCAGAACAATTGCTATCCCGTCCGCACGTGTGCTATCAGGCCAGCCTGAGGGAGTGCCCGACGCTGAAAGTAACCGAGTTTCACAGTTCGTTCCGAAAGGTTCGTCAAACTCAGGGTTCAATCTTACCTGGTGGTATTGGATTCCCTGCGGTGAAAGAAAGTGGCTACAGCTGTCTAGTCAAGATATGAAATTCCTCGGCAAGCGCCAGGCTGAATTGTTCAGTGATGATGAGTTGACGGCAGTACTCGCGAAGGGGTTGCTGAATATCGACCTTACGAATGCCGAAGATTTGAGAGCTATCGTTAAGTACTCAAATATGGCAGCAGGCGTGTTGTTCAGTTAACGTATACTATATGTATTATGTACAGACGGTGGGCTTTAAAAACTGTGACAGCCGTGCTTGCTTTTCTCCGTCTAACCCACAAATCCAGCTTTTAATCATAGAACGCGACGAATTCGTTGAGATTTGGGTTCCTATACCACTAAGCCAGTCTCAGCGTATATAATTCACAACTCCCTGCCAGGATCAGTCACGGAATTTCAATCAATGGTCCCAAGTAATCCCGGGCCTGGTCATGTGGCGGAGGAGTCGCCATGGCCACTCTCAATCAGGACGAAAAGTGAGTATCTAGTGAGTGCTTAATGCCTTGCTGAAATTGTTATTTAGCTGTATCTTTTGCAAGATTATCAATGGTGAGTCTGCAGCCTACTTCCAGTCTGTCGTGACCGCCGCACTGGCATCCAGGTACTATTCCTTGCTACAAAATCTATGAGACCGAGCACAGGTCGAGTCTGTAATGTCTGCAAGTCGATTGACTCGAATGATCTATAGTCTGGCCTTTCTCGATATCTCCCCCATAAGTGAAGGTCATACGCAGGTCATCCCAAAATGTTGGTAACAGCGTCTAGTAAATCAAACCTTTACTTTGCATTACTAGATCATGGCCGAGTTCTCACTGACCTGCCGGACGAATACCTCAGTGACATCCTGCTCGCTGTCAAGAAAGTAGCGATCTCTACAGATGTAGAAGCGTACAATGTGGTCCAGGTGAACCAGTCTTATACCGCTACGCTGTTGTTTGACTCATAACGAGACAGAACAACGGAAAACTTGCATTCCAGGCTCGCTAAATCACAAGTACACCACATTTGAATAGCTGACCTTTATCTGTAGCATGTCGACCATGTCCACTTTCATGTCATCCCGAAGCGAAACGAGACTGATGGGCTTGTTCTAAAGATTGACGAGAATTGGAAGCAGTTGAAGGTCGATTCAGCTAGTCTTGCTGCTACTAGCGAAAAGATGAAGAGCCGTATCTGAGGACTATTGTGCTGGGATCCGGAATAAGGAATGTGCTGCTATTAACTTACTTGAAAAGAGAAAAATGCTGCTCACCGCGTTTAGAGATCGGCGCGTGACATCATCTACTTCTTCCGTCTAATCGTGAATGCTGCAGACCTTCGACAGCGTCTCTGTATGGCTTCATCACCAGTCAGTTAAAGTTAAAGAAGCAGTCAGTATACGACCCGCTCAATTGAAACTCTTGAGACAGAATGGGTCCTTCGGACTCCTCTTGCACTCGCTTTCTACGCAGACAATCTTGCCATCCATTTGCCATCTTTTCAACAAATTGAATTGCGTCTCTCCCAAGCAGAAGCAGAGCTTAAACATTTTCGCGGCAACAACACAGAGCGTTCAGAGACCTTAAAGCATCAGAAGAGACCGTGCAAGAGGCTTTTCTGGATACTACAGGTCTTTTCTTGCTCCCATTCGCAAGACTACGTCGGAGATTCTGCAGCAGATCTTCTTTCTCCTTTGCGACGACGAGAACTATGTGGTCCAGCTTGTATCCGTCCTGCTATTCTCTCCCACAGATTTGCACGTTCTGGAATCTCACATACCGGTACCGAGCCGCTGACTATGACTCGGAAGGACTATTTCTCCGATGAAGTAGCACATATGTTTCGACAGGCTGCAATGACTGTGGGAGGATGACGCCCCTCCCTACCAGTTTGTAAGGTTGCTTGCGCGTCACTCGGACAGGTGGCTGAGAGTTGCAACTGAAGTCTCCTCTGAAACACCTTTCATTCCCTTCGTCCGATCCGTGGTCATCTGCCAATAATCGAGTATTTAGAGTGCGGTGTGGGTCTACATGACCATCGTGATGTGATTCAAGCTGATGAGTTCAAAGAATCACCCAGTCTGTGGTCTGTCGTATTGTCAGGGCAATCCGACCCAACATTTATACTGCCTTGGGAGCGGTTCCAATCACTGGTACTGGACGACAACAGTCTTCGGTCTCCGCGGATGGTATGGATGGTATCAAGATGATAATGTCGAATATCTGGCTAATTTGACACAGTGGGTCCGACTCCTGAAACTTGGCCAACTCACCTCATTTCTCTCCCGCTCATCTTGCTTGTTGACTTCTCTAAGTTGGTCGAACTTGCCAACTATTCTTATCATTGCTTCGCGGCCTGCCACATTCAACAAACCTTTCAAAATCGGAGATGGAATTCTTTACCACAAGCGACAAAATTTCGAGGAGCTTCAGATTCAAGACCATTCTCTCCGTCCATCGATGCTTTTCTACCTACAACACTTGAAAGTCTTTCTTACTGCAAGACATGATTTTATTTCTCGATGCTATCGACTCGCACTGATGCAAGAAGGTATGGAAATCATTTTGAGAAACGGATTCGGTCCTCGTAGTTTACGATGGTAGCGTCTGACCTCCGACCATAATCTTGATACATACGGGCGTCGGATTCTACCTTAGACTGTAGCTCGTTACCAGATTTTAATTTGCCGTCCACAGTAGCGAGGACCAACCATTCATTACCGTGAGAGCAAGATGAACTGTATGTATTAGATATGCACTTTCATCATGCTCGTCGTAGCCAGCCAACTTCTAACCCGGTCAGTACACGGAGACTCTCAGGATATGTCCTGTTGCTTTCCTTCAACAACGCAGCGAGTTGTCTACAAATGTCCATGGGATAGTAAAGGTACTCTGCCTGAGGGAACCCGGGATATCTATGTAGAATGCTAGCCATCTAGTCAGTAGATGAGCTTAGAAGTGATAGATGAGCCTACGTTTTAACATCGGTTGGTGCTTCAGCTGGACCGATGAGTTTGAATAAAACCTTGGCAGCATTGATGCGTCCACTCTTTGGAAGTGCGTAATGCGATTGCGTAGAGTATGCAATCTGTATACTGGGCTTGAATAACCAAATCTAATAAGAAGTGAGTCGGGTTATATATCCTTTACGCCACCGGAAGGACCCACAAGAATTCTCGGCCGCTCATCCTCCTCGTCCTGAATCACAAACCGATATGAAGCATGCGCATGCATGAACTCTTTCATATCCTCCACGATGAACGCCGAAAGAGGGATTTTAACAGGCCTGGAATAATGTCAGATCATTCAAGTCAAAAAGAAACTGTTGCTCACTCAGCGGTAAGACTGACGGGCCGCATTGCATATTTGAGGAACCTGTACACGGTTGAAGGGCTTCCATCGGAGGTCTTATGCTCCTGACAACGCCCAACGATAGCTCCACAGAGGCAACGGACCAGTCGCCAGTCTTCCCCAGCCTACGGAATAAAGTTAGTATCAAACCAATTTTAGTCATATTGAAAAAAAAGAATGTATTCTCGAACGTAGCTCCCGAGACGTGAACCTCATTCAAACGAGAGTTGTTTGATCGAGTGAAATATTCTTCTTGGACGTGTTGTATCAACCAGAAATTGCCGCGTTCTATCGACCCCCACTGAGCATCAAAACCATCCGAAGCGGTTTCGAAGCACAGACAGTAATCGATAGAAGAAACGACCGCTGGTATGAAATCCAACGCTGGTCTTCTTGAACGTCCTTTGGGAACGAAAGAGAATAAAACTCGCCTTGTTCTCGTCAGCTGGACAAAGATTATTCTTAACCATGCAGCTCTCCTCCAAAAGGATATAGCTGCCACCCACCAAGGCCTGGCCCTTCTCGGGCCAGAAGCCTCTCGAATGCATTGCGACTTGAGCATGCAACTTTTGATCAGAATGACACATCCACGCATCGACAAGTTCTTGCCAATGTTCAGATGGGAGGTCTTTGTACTTTTCTACTTTTGAGGATTGGATGAGAGGGAGTGAGCATGAAGCGCAGATAAAACTTGTGGGACTGTCTCTTGTCAGTTGATCCGCATCGAGAAGAGGCATCGGGGAAGAGTTGGAGGGAAAGATACTAGATAGAAGAGGAGGGAGAGTAGATAATTTGAGTTCAAAGTGTTCACTTTGAACTTTGATTTCTTTTTTCCCCGCAAACGTACGCCCGGGGAGGATGAGGGGGACAGAAATGTTTGACCCGCTTTTCACAATGAGGCGGTCACCACCGGCGAGAGTTTCGTCGGAGACAGGTGGTAAGACTTCGGCTTCAATGTCTATTCCTGGAGTAGCTCCTGTGACGGATAGAAAGACTAGGATGTGTTGGAGGTTTTCATGATTTTCAGAAATGTATTGAACTTCGAAGCTGGCTGATATACATCAGTGAGAACCTGAATGAGAGCGAGAGCCTACTTTTAGAAACCGGTTCGAATGGGGACTTGACATCGGGACTTGTATGGCCTGACCGTGACGACGGTCGCAGCCAAGACATGGACGGTGCAGACATACTCCGGCCACGATTCTTAGACTTGATACGTGACACAGCAGTTTGAGGAAGGGGAGGTGAAGGTGATATGAGGTGTGAGGGAGGTGGTTCTTTGACAAACTCGGGGAGAGTTAACAAGGCTCTTGGATCTTGGCGTATCGACTCCTGTGGGACGGCTTCACGTATGAATTCTGGGAGTGATAATAGAGCTTCTGGATTTTTTATACGAGAAGTCAGGACCGCGTCCTGACTGTGAAGGCGTCCAGAGTCGGAGTGCTGAGCCAAATGTTCAACAAAGGCAGCTTTCTGTGATGTGGACATGAGGCACAAGTTATAGAATAGATGAGAAGAGCAACCTTTGCATCGTCGCGCTGGCGAAGCTTCTCCAGTCGTGCCTTCATACCTCCGTCGAGGATGACCGACTGATCTGTCATGCTTCTCTCCGAAGCTTTGTTGATCAACTTGATGATACTCTCAAGTTCCCCGACATCTTTTTCCTTCTGTTTTCCCTTGCCTTGCGTTCGTGCCTTTTCCATTTGTTCCCGTTTCGACGATTTGAGCTCTACCCGTTGATTGTGCAATTGGGGTGCAACGAGATACAGCCTGTCAATTGCCATGGTCACGGATTCGAGGTCTAATCTCATCTTCTCGTTGATCTGGCCTGTGGGGATAGTAGGGGACCTAGGAGCTTTGGTTTTAGAAGCATCTAAAGACAGGCGACCTCCTGGGTCATATTCGGGTAAAGGATCCATATCGTCGTAGTCCCCCAGGTCGTATTGAGGAGGTAGATGGTCAGCAGAGATGCGCTCTGTGCGTTCTTTACACATCGAAACGATCTCTTCCAGCTCCTCGTCGATCCGCGACCATAGTAGTGCGGATTCTACTGCGTGAACAGGGGTAGAAGCCAGAGCGGGTACCTCCTGCTGTGAAGAAGCCCTTTCGATCTGGAAGTCACTGAGCTGTCGTTTGAGCGTGTTATAGAGATCGACTGAGCCTAGATCCTCGGTAGTGGAGGGCTGAGAGGGTGTTAGACGGGACTGGGACGTAAAGGGAATAGTAGCAAGACGGTTAAAATCTGCAAGCAAAGATACTAGCGTCTTTGCGAGCTGTGCATCCGGTGGGTCGAGAGACGACGATATGTTGTTTATGTAGACCTTCAATTCGTCAATAAGTTCTGAATCAGACTGTCCGTGACGAGTTTCGAGCATTTCAGTGGTATGCTGTCTAGTGCGAAGATTTGATACGAGTGTTTGGAGGGCGGAAGAATCTGATTCTGGGGAGGCGATGGGACTTGAGGGCATGGAATGGCGACGATCTGGAACAATTGGTGCCCATTTTACAGGGACAGAAAAGAGATTGTTGAGGGCCATTATGCAGGTCTTTTCAACCTGTGCAATTGAGGGCATGAGTTCGTGCTAGGTAATGCTTAGATTTATAATGCTTTTGGTAATGAACGACTTGCAGCTGTGCCTGTCATCATTGTTTGTGAGGACTCCTTTGCATGTGAGGGCCCTGCCTGTGATTGATTGCTTTCTGCAGTCATAATCTGAGGCTCAGCTTCTGCAGTTTGGACTAGGAGCTCTCTTGGAAATGGGGCTGGTACGGTTGATGCCAGAAAAGGATTGTTGCTTGTTTGGTTAGACAAATCTGTGGTCTTGACCCGTACCATGGTCGCCATCCTGAATGTCGTCCAGCGGTCGACGTCGCAGTGGCGTGGAAGAGTCGTGGGACAGTTGGCTCAAGCCGAGGCTTCCGGATAACAGATTATGTCAGCGGTAAACGAACGGTATCATGGTTCGCTCGAATGTCGAATGATCACAAAGACTTGCCAGAGTCTAGAGCTGTTCATTGGCTATTTAATAATCTCTCCTCGGTGGGGATGTCACCAGGATCTCTGTCATCGGGAGTCGGCTACATCATGCATGCATAATATCACTATAGCATGTCGAAACTGAAGTATCGAAGCATTGGTTCGAGTCCGATATGGGCGGATATTACCTCGTCTGTCTCCCAACAAGCGTTGTGATGCCTTGGATCGATACATTGTTGGTAACACCAGAACTTCCGAGTCCTTCCCGCATGCTTAGTATCGCTGACTTGCTACTTTACTCATCATAGCCTAGAAGCACGCGTTTGACGCGTCTCTGGGTCTATGTCGCGCTCAAAGACATCACATGTGACCACCAGGCAACGTCATCCTCACAATCCCAGGCTCTTAGTAATGCAGATAGCCAGTATAAAAGCCCAGCAACCTCTTTGGCACTTGCAACTTGAAAATGGTTGCGATCCTATTCGTCTTCACTTCTGCTGACACCGATCTGACTGGTGGCCCTACTGCAAGTTCTCTTTCATCCCGCTTTCAAGGCACTTAGACTTTGCAGGGATACTTCCTTCCGGAGGCTGCACATCCGTACTATATACTTGCACCACAATTCCAAATCGATTTTGCTAGTCTCAAAGGCAAGTTCACCTTTGTGCATCCATGAACGTGCTAACTATGCAAAGGCCCCAATCCGCCCTTGGATGCTGGTAGCGTGAAAGTAAGGCTTGCATCCTGTCGAAGCCTTGACCATTGACCCTGCAGATGTTCGCCGAAGACAAGGAATCCGTAGAGTTCCTCAAGGACGAGACTGTCAAGACCAAGCTCGCAAATGCTAAGAAATTGTCAGAGGTATCTGCCGACGCGTACGACGCGATCTTCTATGTCGGTGGACATGGTCCAGTCATTGATCTGCCAACCGATGAGACGAACATAAAGCTTGCTGCAAGTGTGAGCAGTACTACTGCACACCCAAACTTCTCTCATTCCCATCTAGTTTTACAACGCTGGCAAGATCACTGCCGCCGTTTGCCACGGCACTGCGTATGTTTCTAGTCTACTTCCATTGCAGATTGATATGGTCATCTAGTGCACTTGCTAATGTCAAAGACACCGAGGGCAAATCGATTTTTGTCGGCAAGCGATTCACCGGCTTTTCCAACAGCGAGGAAAACGCCGTTAACAAGGTCAAGGTATGTTCCACGTCAAAACTTGGTAACGTGCAGCCATTCACATATCCCAAAGGCCATTCCTTTCTTGCTTGAAGACAAAATTTCGGCCTTGGGAGGCAAATATGAAAAGGCGGCTGATGACTGGGGGGTAAGCTCTTCCCTACTGCATCCAGCCACAGATACCAACACTTTACCAGGTTAAGGTTGTCGTTGATGGTAACCTCTTGACCGGACAGAATCCGGCCTCGGCTGGACCACTCGGCAAAGAAATACTGCGCGCCTTGCAGAAGTAGGAATAAACCAGTAGCGGAATAATAGCCTGTATTTTTGTTATGCCAACACGACTCTTTAGCTCTTTGAACCTGTGGAGATGCATCGATGCCCGGAGTCGCCATCCTGAACCCCTTGTTATACAAAATAGGAACAGAGACTTGCCCAAGTTAGAGAAAATTCCCAGTACTAGCCCCCGCAAATCGACTCGACAAATCCTTACTCTCTCTGATCATTTGGCTCCTCTTGGAGTCATCCATGAGGCGCCCCGAGATACCCATATCTCGACCGTGTTCCCAAATTTTACTTTCTTTCGAATCTTCATCATCGTCTTTGCGCCGACTTTGATGAGACTCGACGAGCGCAGGACCTCGATATCTTCTCTACAAAAATCTGAGCAACATGAAGCCCTGCGGAAAGGAATTCTGACCGTATACTCTTCGACACCTTGCCTCAAGTCCTCGTCGTAAACCTTGCGTCTCTTTTTTTCCTCTTCCCCTCCGACTTGCAGTTCTTCAGGTGCAGTCTGAGTGGCCCGTTTGCGCTTACCAGAGACTTCATCCGCAAGACGCTGTTGTCTCTCTGCAGGGGTCTCTGTCCATAAGGACATATCGGTCGAAGAGGACGTTCGGGCAGGGGCTGTGGAACGAGAGAACTGGCGTGGCTTTGATAGTTTTGTTGGGTCCAATTCTGAACGTTCTGTATAGACGGATCATGTAATTGAAGGTTGTACTCACTTCCTAATAAATCACTGGACGAGGGCGGGACCAACATCCACTCTTCACGTTTGGGTGCGCTAGGGTTCTTGGCTTCCTAAACAGTCAGCCTTGATAGGATTTGAGACGCGAAACTTGAGCAGACCTCGATCTTCTTCCTCCGACTTTCTTCCTTTTCTATAAACTCTTGTACGGCATCCTTCTCTGTTGAGACAGAGCCTGATGCTGAGGGTGGGAGGGGCTTGGGTCCAATGTCATCGTCTGAATCAACATCTGCAGGACCCGGGAATGAAGGTCCTTGCACTCTTCTCGGAGTCGAAGGTTTCGTATTGTTAGACGACGAGCGTGAGACTAGTAGATGTGGTGGCAGCGCAGGCACGTAGCTATCTTCGTCATCTTCATCTTCAGTAGACGGAGCAGGGTTCCGCAGGGCAGGAGGAAGTTCAGGTCCGATTCCAGGCATCACAACGGTCACGGGATATTGCTCGCACTTTACTCGCACTTTCTACTAGTGTTCTGGCTAGCCCAGAGCACATCATTTTCTCAAATACGGGCTGTTCCATCAATCTTTCGCTTCAATTTAACATCGCATGTGATGGTCGTCACTCATAGGATTTACCCAGCCTTGACGACTCCAACTAACCAAACAAGTGCTTGCTGAACCATTGTTTTCGAGTGTGTTTTCTTTGGTGTTTACTAGCTCAGACTCCACAGTAGAGCAAAAGTTTTGAGAATGCGTCAAACCTGGAAGAACTTGTCATCCTCACTGACCCTGGTGAATGTAGATGGCTAATGCTCAAGAGCTGTGATCATCACAACGGTTGCTAACTGAAAATTGCAAATGCCCCCCTTTGCTGTCTCTGACACCTAATCATTGAACCACCATCAACAAACCGAAAATTTCTGCCTAAACACATTCCCAAAGCCCTCGTTCTCGCTCAAAACAGCTCTGACAGTACTGCCCACGCACTCCCAGTACCTGTCAGAGTCAGCGCTACCTTGTTTTGATACGCGCGGTGGCTTGTCTCTGAACGATGAACGCCGCGAGCCTTTCTTCTCGAAATTCAAGGTCTTACTACAAGTATATGCACTGTTGTCCCCAGTGCTCCGAGTCTGTATCGCTGTGACACTGTTGCCCCCAGTGTTTTTGCTACTACTTCAACACTGTTGCCCCCAGTGTTCTGGCCACTTGCTTGTGCACCGTTTTGCCCCCGGTGCTGAAGATATCCCAACTCTACTCCCTTTCTTCCTTCCTGCACATTGCATGACTTTACATTGCTGGTATTCTCTTCTTGTTGTCACTCCCCTCAGGCTCGCCCTGTGCCCTGTTGCCCTCTCCTGAAACACGCCAACGGTCTACACGCCCATAGTACAACACGCCCTGACCACGCGGCGCCTCACTCAACAATGACGAATCGACTGCACATTTCAAAATTCAACATTCCCCTTGTGTAAAAACAATGCAAACTGCTTGTAGACACTGCTGCAGATGGCGGTGCGAGCCCTCTCCCTCCTGTCATTGCCTATACTGCTACATGGCAATTTGATTGCACCTGATTGCACCCTCCTCCATCTGCTCACTTTGTGTCTATGTTTTGGTTATTAGACTACCTCCTTGTAGCATACATGCGGCCAGGATGTGGGATTTTAACTGGGGCACCCCTTACGCAACTTAGTCTGTACGTACGGCTTGTTGCATAGGGACCTTCTGGCGTTCATGCGTGGACCATGCCGTGTATATACTTCCTTCCTTCCTTCCTTCCTGCCTCATTACGGCCGAGTACATTGTTCAACAAAGTGACCTGAACGGTTCCACATCCAATTGTCCAAATGCCACTGCCACTGGCAGATCTTCCTTGGGCTCCCCGACCACCTGTGCAGATCCTTAATCAACATCTGGAGGATTTCTTCCCAGATCACGACCTTACGTCGAGAATAAACAACCAATCAGCCAACAGTAGGAATTCTTTTGTGCCCCGCTGCCGATTAGAATTGCGCTAGGTTTCCGCTTGATACGTGGAGAGCTCATAGGCCGAGGTTCCCTTGGTCGTGTCTACGTGGGTATGAATGCGACGACAAGAGAAATCTTTGCAGTCAAGCGAATTTCGATCCCTCAAGATGTCAACCAAAGCACCAAAAAGTGGTCAATTATACAGGCTTTGGAGAGAGACGAAGACCTTTTTAAAAGTTTGGACCATCCTCACATTGTTCGGTATCTGGGAATGGAGGAGACCGGCGATGATTTGAATCTGTACGTATCATCTTCACAGTTTCTTCAAGCATTAACGCGAATAGGTTTACAGAATATGTACCCGGAGGGTCCATAGGAAGCCTTATTCGTAGCTATGGCAAACTCCCCGAAGACACCACGAAACGATTCATGATTCAAATCCTGGACGGTCTGAGTTACCTTCACTCCAAAGGCATCACTCATAGAGCAAGTGGTCGTTTCTTTTGAGGCTACTTGCTGATTCGGGTCCAGGATATCAAAGCAGACAACATTCTTTTGAGACACAGTGAAACCTGCCAGATCTCAGACTTTACACCGCCAACAGGCTCACATCTCGGCACTTTTTGGCTTGCCCCCGAAGTGCTTCTTGAACCAGGAGATCAAGACACAAAAGTCGACATTTGGGGCGTTGGTTGTGTTGCCTTGGAAATGTGGACTGGGAATCGTCCATGGCATGGAGAGGAAATGAGCAATGTTAGGATAAAGCTCGGTCAACGGAGGATTCCTCCTGTTCCCGAGGATGTCGAATTGCCGGAACTTGCTGAAGGTTTTCGAAGACAGTGTTTTGTTGTGTGGGTACCACCTCCTTCAATTAGCCCCATTGATTCGGTCGAAATAGAAATCCAGATGAGCGACCTTCTGCCAGCGAATTACGAAGCCACCGGTACCTAGAGTGAACACGGCTGGGTCTTTGATGCTGAACGATCTAGGTTCGCTTAATTATTCATCGTCCATACGATTATGTTATGGCCGTATGTTTATCTTGTTACAAATGAGCCCAGCTCTCCATCCGTAAGATTAGCACAATTACAATATTGTAGATCCTATTCTATCCTACCAGAACCGCCCGAAAACACTCCCCCTCTCCCCAAGCAACATCCCCATCCCTTCCTGCAACGCCACACTAACAGGTCTCATGGGTGCACTATCGAACACATGTGGACAAGGTTCTACAAGCGGATTGGAAACCAGACGAGGAGCCTCGAGTTCTCGTTCGTATATACTGGGTTGACGAGGCTCAGAGCCAAGTTGGTCGTAGAGGGGGTTTGAGAAGTGAGATCGGGCTGTATGTAGTCTGGCGAGGAGCTGGACAAGTCGTTCATTCAGGCCTTGCAAATATCGTCAAGCAAGGAAGACGTACTTGTTCATAAAACTCGATTTCCCCGTCCAAATGCTCTCTCACCAAGCCTCCAAAATCATCGATTTTCTGAGAGTGATAAGTTTCCATTTCGGCCATTGTAGTGTTGAGGACTGTTTCACAGCGTGAGGCGATTGCTTCGGATGTTGAGGTTGGCTGGCGATTTGGCGTAAGAGGTGAGAAAGGAGAGAAGAAGGGACGCACGTTTCCGTTTGTACATTCCCGATATCTTGTGAGCGTACTCTTGTGAGTGCTAATCACACCTTGATATAAACTACTTGGATGAGCGACGCCTTTCAGCGCTTCGTGTGTCATGAGTTGTCGTCTTCGTGCATGGTCGTCGTAAAGGTCTGCTATGGATTGAAGGGAATCTGATGTTTTCTGAATTGCTTTCGTTAATTTGAGGCACTCTGCGGTGAATTAAGGACATAATTTAGGGATATTGAAGGCCGTACCCGGACAATGTTCACGCCAGCACCAAGCCCCATCTTCATTCAAAAGCCCCTTATCTTTTGCAGAATACTCTTCGTCTTCCTGAGCAACACCCGTGGTTAGGGCTTGCGCGAGTGGCTTTGAGGTTATGAGAGAAAGAAGGGAGTAGCTCAACAGCCTCTCTGCTTCCGACATCCCAATTCTTGCCTGTCTCACTCTGCTGAATATGTTTCTAAGTCCTTGGACACCCTTACCAACGGCTTTGGTGTGTGTAGAGAACCGTGTGATGGCCTCAGAGGCATCCTCAAGGTCGAGGTTGAATGCCGGATGAAACACATGAGCGTAGAAAGATGGACCGGCAGGAGGAAGTGATAGATGGTAAGGAATCTGCTTTTTCCATTCCGTATCACTTTCGCAGGAGAGGAAGAATGTTGCTATTTCTGCATATCGTGCTACGGGATGTCTGACTACCCTGGAGATGTAGCGTTCAAGATCACCTCGACGAGCCTCGACAAAGTCGTCATTAAAGCGACCCGAGTATTGTTTCTCGGGAGGTGGAGGAAGCGCGATGCCTGGCAGACGACGTGTTAAGGCTGTGTGCAGAAGGAGGAATTGGGAGTAGCGACGAAAGACTGTTACAGTTATTGATTTGTGTTCTTCAGTGTTCTCTTGTGCGGGAAAGAGGGTAGTTACGCTGTAGATGGTGTATGCGCCAGAAAGGACAGAGGTGCGTTTAGAAGGCGAGTGAACGAGAACACGAAAGGGAGGCAGCTTTTCCTTCCATGCATGTGTAGAGTCTACGAAGTGTCTATCTGTCTCTGTGCTGTCAATTGAGCTGTTCCGGTTGCTTTGCTCTTCATCTTCTTCTGGAATAGACACGATCGTGGATTCTCTTGAATGACTCGACTCCGTGACAACTGGGTCTGCTGCAGTGCCTTTGAGAACCCATTCTTCAGCACCGCTAGTGACAAAGCTGGAGAACCTGTTCAGGCTTTTACCTCCGAGAAGACTTTGTCTGAAACTTGGGAAGAGCCATTCGCCTGTATTCTGTGGGATTATAGGCTGTGCCTGCGAGGATCTGGGCGAAGCACGGGGAGTCAAATCATTCGAGGCTGATTCTCGTTTCTTTGAGTGGAATCTGGACGCATTAGGGACAGAAAGATCTGGTGCTGAAGTAAAGTCCGAAGTAAACTATGACTGATAAGATCAAGCCTGTTTATCAGATTGAAGCTTACGGTGTAATACGTTCTCGGCAGCAGACCAACTTCGCTGTCTGCGTTTTTAACCAGACTCCATCCATCCGCAAGGTTTTCCTTTATGACATGAATCTCTTCGCCAGCATCGACGCTGAGTTCTCTGAACTCGGCCTTGCCTTCAAAGTCATACAGTGCTCTTGCAGGCTTTCCATGCTCGGAGAGCCATTCGTCATCGTCGGACAGTCCAGATTCAAGATGTTCAGTCCATGCAGTCGATGTGTTAATACCGGCGTCAAATTGAGAGTACGGTCGATCGATAAAGGCGCTCGACGACGGAGACTTGGTTGCTCGAGGCAGAGTTGCCATATAGGGGTGCTCCAAGATTTGCGTCACGTGTCAAAACACCTTATCCCGAGCAGTGAAGCACTCAGTGCTGCAACAATGCTGTATTCAGAATTCTGGAATTCAAGGGCTTTTCCCGTCTAAAACCTCGTCCGAATCTGATCAAAATGCGAGATGCAGAGTGCACTGCACTTCACCACAGCGAGTTGGGACTCGACACTGCCAGTGGATCGGACAGAACGTCCCAGGCTATTCCTCTTGTTGACTAGGACTGTCAATGTGTACTTTGAAACCTCGTATACACGTTTTCTCCTATCACCAAGAAGCTGTCTTCTCTGTACAGATTGTGGAGCGACTACTGTTTTGGTGCACCTCAACAGAACGACTCATGTTACGCGTCTAAACGCTCAGTGCTGCGCCGCGGCTCCGATTCTAACGGGAGCAAATCTGGCCAAAGACGATCTCATTTGAGCCATCCTTTTCTCGTTGTCGGAACCATTCACCTGGAGACACAATGAAGCCTTGATCTCGCTCTCCGCGTGTCCACCTCACTCGCTAATTATTTGGGGCTCAGGGCTCCCAGCTTCCTCGCTGCTTCCAGTGCCGTGGCATGCATTTCATAAGCGCCAATCACTCGAGCCTTACTTGCTGGGCGCCTGCAAAACGCGCCTTCCCCTTCATTAGCGGGATTCACCTCTGGCTGTGTCCTGCCTACCGTGAGGATGACACATGTTGCGCTGCGAAACATGAAACCTTAGGTGGTATAAGACACTTGGATGGATTTAAAGGCGGCTCGTTGGTGTTTTCAATTCTTAATTCAACATCTCCCCTACAATGATGCCTCGAATCATTTTCGTAAGACACGAAGGACGCGGTGGGCGTCGATCCTATATCATCAAATCCTCCGATACAGTGGAAAGTCTGAAGGCTGATATTGAACAAGCAGAAGGAGTACCCGTTGGTAAGTGTCCAAGTTGTGTTCTACGACCAGGTTAATACAGGGCACCAGATCGTCAGACTCTCTTTTATGACAACAAGCAACTGTTCTCTTTGGATGTTCTCTCTGAAAACTCTATCGTTACTCTTCGAACCGCACTGCCTATTGTTTTCGTACAAACTCAGACGGGCAAAAGTCTCGCCGCCTCTATACGCCTAGACAGTACTTTTAGCGATCTGATGCATTTGATTCAAGAAAAAGAAGGGATACCTGTTGGTATGTTGCGCCCTGGTACAAAAGTATCGCTAACCCCGACCATAGAGAAACAGCGACTTTTCTTCCGAGGACAATTAATGATGCCGCAATACACGCTTAGGTCTTGCGAAGTGGAACATGAATCTACCCTTCTTGTCGTTCGGCTACGAGAAGAGGCTGCGCCATCTCCAGTAAAATCAAAGAATAAGGCGAGGTGCTTCAATTAACCCTATGTTCTCTCACCAATGTCCTTAAAGCAAATAATTTCCGTTATGAAATCTTTCAGTTCTAACAAGCGCAAGTCAAACAAAGAGGTGATAGTCGGCAGGTATTCATGTCCTTTACTTCTACAGTAATATCCGAGCTAAAACGTGTCTTTAGTCGCGACTTGGGCCGAAGCCGAGATTTTGGCTCTTCCTTAACAATGGTGGCTGGAAGTCGGTTAAATTCATGGCGTGCGATGTGGCGCAAGTTTGTGGGACGGTTTTCAGAGAATGTCAGAAGTACGAATGCCTAATGGCACACTATTTATCTTATTTATGACACTCGACTACCTTTCATGTCTTCATAAGATTGTTAAGTACATTTGAAATACATACTCATCTGAGCTTATGTAGAACATCCAGAATTGTGATGCCCGATACAATAAGTACACCTCTTTATACCTCAACGCGGAGGCACTGAAGACCACGCCTTACCTTTCGTATACACTTCTCAATCTTTGTAGTCACAAATTAATCCAGGTATACGTCAGACCTCTATATTTGATGTGGCTCAGCAGCCTCACTTTTACAGTGGTTTTCTACTATTAGTCCCACCGCAGAACAATTTAAAGGCCCAGTTCATCAGCGTGAGGCAGAGAGTCGGTACTGCCGACAGCGACAAACGTCGGCTTAGCTTTGATCAGTGCTTCGGAAGCCTGAAAACACAGGATTAACACCGAGAAGAAGTAGGTTAACAATACAAACTTTGACGAGAGAGCTTTCGGTGACTTTGTCGAGTGAAGAGATGGTAGCATCTACAGTGGCTTCCGCACCAGCAAAAGTCTAAGGAGAACATCATTAGTGGGAAAGGGTAAATGATACGGGCATACCTTGGGTCCCAAAACAGACACGAGAGATTGTCGGCTTTCTACAGCTGACGCAGCGGTGAATTTAGCCTTGGAAACCGCCTTCTTCAAATCATCGCCCTTAACCCCACCAGAGACTACAGCACTCTTGAGAGCACTGACTGCCGCCTTCCCTGCTTCGGTTACTTGAGCAGACGTTTTGCCTTGGATAAGAAGCCCAAAGAGAGAGGCGTCAGAGTAAGGGAGGTACACTGATTGGACAGAGGCACCCTCGGGGAGAGCTTGCGCGAGTGCAGAGGCACCTTTAGACCATTTTACAGATGGTTCAGGCGAGAGATGTGCTGCCAGAACGGCAATATCTGCTACAGGTGCGCCAGCAGAGCCGAATCCGATGAAGACTGTCTCGGGACCACCTTGGTCGGCTGTACGAGTTTCACCACCGTAGTACTTGGATGGTGTAGCAGTTTGCGAAGAGGCAGTCGACAGGTTTCCGCCAAGTGATTTGGAGACTAACTCAGAGAGGGTCTGTTGGGAGATGCCTGTACCAAGAACCGCAATGTTATCTCTTGTAAATACAGAAGACGCGAACAATTTGATGTCTTCTGCTGTAAAAGACGAATGGTGAGAGGCGAACAGGGAAGAGCCAAGGCCGGAGCGGAAGGCTAGGGCGTGTGCAATGTCCAAAGCAAGGGTTGCCGGATCATGAGACGCTATCTGTATTTCGCTCTCCATTGCGGGCTGGACGAGTTCATTAAGTTCATGACGAGTGTATTTGCCAGAGGTTATCCATGAACTGAGCACGTCAACGAAGAATTCTCTGATTTTTTCGTCAATATTTGATACGAAGCAATCAAAAGCAAGCGCACTCGTCCCCACGTAGGAATTCAGCGGTAAGAGCAAGATATTCACGAGACAATGTCGAAGAAAGAACACCGCCGTAGAGTTCGCTTTCACGTATAGTGCCCAATGCAGACCGGGTACTGGTTCCCTATATATTTTCAGCAATACGAGCCAAATCCTTACGATTCTACCTTGAAAGCAAAGTTTTTGAGAGCATGAGCAACGCCCGCTTTGGGTTCGTATCGACTGCCTGCTTTTACGAGGAAAGTGACAGACGAAGTCGGCTGGTTCGCGTCAATTGCGGCGACTTTGACGCCTGCAGTGTCGACCACGGACGCAAACGAGCGTGCAAGTCGCCCGACGCTGCGTTTTGACGACGCAAACATAGATGCACAGAATCGGAAAAAGTTGTCCGTATTTGTCCGAATCACGCTCCGACTTCCATTGTCACTCTGCACCCATCATAGAGGCCTTGTCTGCCACATTTACTTCCAAAATCGAGCTAGCATCTTTCGGCAGTTTCCTAAGGTACACGCGATTTGCGATAGCAGTTGAACTGCCTAGCCTTGAGTGGAAACGCCGGCATCAAAGAATCACGCTAATACCATGCGTTTCTCAAGTGTCTATTGTGCTCCGGGCTTCCTTCTGATCCTGGCTTGACAACTGTACAGCATGATACCACGGGACTGCCAAACATGGACCCACATAAGGCTCTTCTCAGGTACTTATTCCGAATTCGTGCTTGTACTCCTCTTTCAAGTTAGCAGACTGAACCCCACACGCCGCGATCTCACAGCAATTGCAACCTTGTCGACGACCTCAAAGACCACCATCGCCATGAAGTTCAGCCACATTTCAAGATTCCCTCTCTTCAAGATCACCAGACGCGGCATCATGCTAACCTTCTCGGAGAGTGCAGCAATTGCGCTCCAAGTACTAAAGGCTCTGGACACTGCAAGTGCCGCGTTTCCTCCAATGCAGGCCGCCACAAGTGCAGCAGTATCTGTTGCGGAAATAGTCAAGGTAGCGTGCCACATTTGAAACTTCGACAGTTATACAACTTTTCCAGGACTATAGTTCCCATAAAGAAGAATGGGCAAAGTTCTGCACCCACATTGCCGCAACTTTGCAATTTGTGCAGGAGAAGATTTCTAGTGCATCCGAGTCAGAGGCTCGGCGCCTGGAGGACGCATTGCAAAACTTGAGCGAGTGAGTCGCCAGTTCACTACTGCCGTTTGATGGCCAATTCACAGAGTTGTGCAAAAAATCGAAACTCGAGTAACAAAATATAACAAACGCGGCTTCGTGTCCAAATTTTGGTTGTTTTTGAAGGACCCAGAATATATTGATGGACTAGAGAAGCAGCTCAACGATGCCGTGGATCAGTTTCACGTACGTCTCGAACACTGGTTGCTACCTTTTGAGAACTTTCTGCCAGTTTGATAACAGCATCTCCGTCGCCAAAGACGTTGCAAAGATTCGAAGACTGTTGGAGAATGGCGAGATTGACAGTCTCTTGAAACGTATTGACGATGCGACCGCGAAGACAGGTAGGTTGACGTCTACAGTTCACACCCTATTAAGCCTTCGCAGTAACAGCTATGAAGGTTAGCAATTTCCCGCTGGCCCCCGCTTCAGCATGGAACCCCAATAAAATGTGCCTTCCTCATACCAGGACTGCAATACTGGACGACATACGTGACTGGATACGTACACCGACTCAAAGGGCAGAAATATACTTCCTGAGAGATGTCGCAGGCAGTGGCAAAAGTGCTATCGCCCACTCCATCGCTGTTTGGTGCTCAGAACAGAACATCCTAGCCTCTTCCTTCTTCTTCGATCGCAAAGAGGCAGCCAGGAATCATTGTCAGGGTGTCATTTTGCAAGTGGCACGCGACCTAGCCTATCGTAGTCCAAAGATTGCATCTCTGCAAGGCTCCAATTATGCGAACCATGCGTTATCGGTTCAATTCGAAAAGCTTGTCATTGAACCTACCCAGCGGGCTCCCCTTGCAGGTTCACAGGTCTTGATCTTCGATGCTCTCGACGAAGCTGACAAGAATGCGGACTTTTTACGAATACTGCGGGACGATGTTCCTAAGCTTCCGAGCAACTTTCGAGTCTTTGTTACGTCTCGTAATGACTACGAGATCATGAACCGTCTCGAACCCTTACCTCCCCACCTTACATTCCACTCGATTGATATCCACGGTGCGGCCAGCAAGGACGATATCATGACTGTCATACAACATAGGCTTGAACATGTACGCTTGTGCCGACGCTTACCTCAGAATTGGCCCAGTGCTGGTGAATTACATCAGTTCCAGGTCAAAGCGGAAGGACTCATGCTTTGGGTCACGACTATTTGTGATTACCTCTCCTCTCCAAACGATGCTCGCATTCCACAGAAGGAACTTTCTCGCTTCCTCTCTGCACACAGCCCTGCAGGCCTCGACCCGGTTGCCAAGATGGAAGAACTATATGCGGCCATCCTTGGTAAAAGCAAATGGAAGAACGACGATGTACGCTTGTATCAATCGGTTGTCGGGACTGTGATTGCAGCCAAGCGTCCTCTTCCTGCTTGTGCAATGCAAGCGCTTCTGCGTTACGATGCTGAATTTGACCCTGATCATCACGGTTGTAATGTTGAGACGGTGCTGCACGAGTCTCCGACCAGGACGCTGCTGACGGGCTGTGAAGAACCTAGCCAGCCTATTCAAGTTCTTCATCTCTCCTTCCGCGAGTATGTTACCAATCAATCTCACTCGACATCTCCTTTTTTTGTCGACGAGAAAAGGCACAGTCAACGTCTTGCCCTCTGCTGCATTAAGTTCATGAACAAACATTTCAGTCAGAGTGGCATGGGTTATCTTGCTGATGATTTAGCATACGAGTCCATTCCGAAAATCTGTGTCCCCGACGCAGTCTCCTATTCTTGTCAGTTCTGGTTAAGTCATCTTGATGACATTGAGGACATCGAGAACGATAGTTGCGTTACGCTTCGCCATGCTCTCGGCCGTTTTCTTTCAACTCACGCTGTGAGTTGGCTGGAAGTCCTTGTGGCCAATGAAAAATATCGACCATTGTTAACTCCAAATATTCGTAAATGCTTGGTAAGTATGGTATCAGATTCCATTTACCTGTGTAGCTTAAGTTTTGTGCCAGAGACTGTTCACACTTACCGCTGAGATTGATATTCAAGCCCAGTATCCTCAAGCTTTATATCGACTCGTGAAAAGACTTGATTTCTTCGGTCGAGTCGATGAAGCATATAGTTGCTCAGAGGAGGTCGTGGAGCTGTTCCGTCGCTTTCAAACCGCGGAAAACGTTTTCCAACCTGACCTTTACTTTGCTATCGTCTCCCGCACTGCGCTTCTCATACACACCAAACAAGGAGAAGCGTGTGGCAACCTAGCTCAAGAAGCCTTGGATTCCATAGCTCTATTTGAAGAGCAATATGGCGCAGATGAGGAGTTTCTGACATGTCAATCTCGACTACATCATAATCTTTCACGGAGTCATGCCTTCGCGAAGAGATACGAAGAGGCGCTCGAGCACGTTCAAAAAGCAATAGAACTCTGTCAGAGGTTGCCTCCGTCAGACACGTACAACGGTAGCAAGGATCTTCCTCTTTTTACCCTCAATCTTTGTGGCGACCTTAATGCACTGGGTCACACTGAAAAAGCCATCGCAGTTGGAGAACAGGCTGTGTTGCAGTTGCGAGGATTGGTCCAGAGATACCCCGCCTATAAGATGTATCTTTCCAACGCTCTTATCAAACTTTCCAGGTGTTATAACTGCCTGGAACAAGCTGGTCCTGCGATCTCCAAGCTTCGCGAAGCTCTCAGCCTAGGCCAAGAGTTGGTGGATTCTCAGCCAGCTTTACAGTTCGAGCTTGCTTCGTTATGGCACCTTTATTCTGCCCAGATCGACCAGGCGGGACATAGACCGCAAGCAGTGGATGCGATGCAAGAATCGATCAAACTGTTTC
>QLOY01007443.1:0-11225 GCA_003313965.1 Megacollybia marginata
TTCGGCCACATTCGGTACATGATCGGCAATAATGTCGGATGAATTCTCGCATCTTTGGCCATACATATTCTCGGCGAATGTTGGCTAGAGTATGGTTCTGTCCAAAATGCCCTGAAACTATGTGATCATGGTGGTGTTGTAATATGCGTAGTCAAAGGTCAAGAGCATCGGGGATCCATACAGGCCATGCCCTAAAAAAAAGGCTTTTCCAGGTGGTTGTAACCACAGGGAAAAAAGCCTAACTCATGGTTAGATCCACCTGCAGCAATTTTGGTTACTCAGCAGGCCTATTTGGGCAGGGCCCAGCACATCCTATATATAGCCTCTTTCACTATATGGACTAGGGGCGGGATAGCAGGGCGGGGCCTGGTGGGTGGTGGCTTGATAAATACTAGCAAACAAAACAACAATTAGGAAGTAGCAGCACCCAGCTAGCAGTGGTAGCCATGGGTTTCAGCTACTCATTTTCTATACTTGTGATGTATAGATATTTGCTGGCTCAATTTCGTGCAGCATTCAGGGCATGAAAAGCTGGATTCCATGTTTACGGACAGATGTAACATATATAGCTATTATATATTAATGCATATAATTGTTACAGGTGCCGTGGATACACAAAGTACTGTACTAGGGGTGGCAACAATGCACATACAGGTGTGTGCATTGAGAACCGGAGCACAGCAACGATGTGAGGGGTTGTTACAACTCAGCTCCAACCAAAAGAAGCGAAAACTCCTATGGGAGCGAACCGGTGTTGAATGAGCCTGTTTGCGCTATGTTGGTATTGAATGCCGAATCAGAGGTGGAGGCGTGGAGGCAGTGCTTCCTGTGGTGGAAGTATCGGTGTTGGTAATGGTATTTGCTGACCATAAAGGCGAGGTTGTTGCATTTACCCTTGGTATAACACGTTAGCACAAAATGAAAGCAAAGGGGTACATACAAGCCAGAAGCAGTGCTCGGAACCGAAGTCTGTGTAACGGTGGTATTGGCATCGGAAATGGCAAAGAAACCTGTTGTGCTGAGTGTATTTGTGATGTTGGAAACAGGAGTTGCGTGCATGGTGTAGTCGTCTTGAGCTGGGTGAGTATTTCAACAACAATGTTTCCTTGGCCGACGTCCACTAGTGAGGTCAGAATTGAAGGTTGGGTGGTGTAGCCACAGGTCAATGGACGATCTGGGAAGGTTGTATGGATAATGGTAGTTGGTTAACTGAGGAGGGACTTACGGATCGCCTTGTTGGGTCTGCCAGCTTCGCATTTGGGCCCAGGAGATAGACATAGGGTTTGTAATTATCGTGGGGAATAGTGTACAGGGAGGACGGCAGCTCAACCTAGCAGGACAATGGCAAGCTAGTCACCAGTGTAAGGCGACGAGCAAAATGAGAGCTTATCAGGCCACTCAAAGACTCGGTGAAACTTATAATACCAAAACTAAAGAATACAGCGAATAGCTACTGGTTTAAATACTGAGTGGTTATCTTTGGGGTGTAAGGAATAAGGTTGTAGGGGAAAGATACGAAGGGAAAAAGATAAGCTATCTCTGCCTCATGTCTGTGATAAGCTATCAGAAGTTAATGTTTAAGAGATAGCGGATAAGGGAAATGAAAGATAGGGTGATATGAATGTGAAATGAATAGGGTTCTGATAAGGCATGTGGTTGGGCGTCTTGATAAGGTAGGTGCTAAAGGGTGGAAATCGTAACATTACCCCCCCTTTAAGATCATGGTCCCCATGATGGCGTTGTGAATTCGAACATTGGTTTAAAGGAATCGAGGATGGTTCGGTTAGAGGTAATAATGATTCCTCGGTTGAAAGACGTTGGTTTAGGTTTGTGAGGGTGTGACTTGTGGAAGTTTTCCACTTCTTCTTCGGCATGGCGTACATTTCCGCGAGGTTCCCAGGAGTTTTCGGCATCGGAAAAGCCTTTCCATTTGACCAAGTATTCGATATAGCGACCCTTTTTGCGACTGTCTATGACGGCTTCGACTTCAAATTCCTCTTCTCCTTCGACTAGATCTGGTGGTGGTGGTGGTTCGTTGGGTTGGATGTCGAAGGAGGGTTTGATGAAAGGTTTGAGTAATTTTTCATTGAAGACATCATGTTTCCTTCGCCAGGTGGGGTTTTGCAGTAGTTTGAGTCTATAGGCCGCTTGCCCCACCTTTTCTGTGATTGCAAAGGGTCCATGTCGTAAATGATCCAATTTTTTGGCAGGTTGCTGAGTTTTGATGTTTGTTCCTTCTAGCCAGACTAGGTCTCCGGGTTTATAGTCTTGCAACGCGGAGCGGTGTTTGTCGAACTGCTGTTTCATAGCCTCCTTTGCTAAAGCTAGGGCAGCTTCCGCTTCTTGTCGTGCATTAGAGAGTCTTTTAACCCATTCCATGGCTGAAGGCACTTGATCTCTTTGTAGTTCTGTTCCGGTGTAAGGGTGATAACCGTGGTCAGTGAAGAAGGGTGATTGTTTCGTCATGGAATGAACTCGATTGTTATAACTGAATTCCATGATGGCACACCATTCGCTCCAGTTGTCTTGTAGGTAATTGACGAATAGGCGAAGGTATGCTTCTACCTCTTGGTTTGCCCTTTCTGTTTGGCCATCTGTTTCCGGGTGGTAACCTGTGGATAAGTGTTGTTTGATGCCGAGTTGTTTGCATATCTGGTCCCATGCTTTGGCTACTGTTTGGGGCCCTCGATCCGAGATCAGGATTTCTGGAAGACTGTGATATCGGATTACTCTATCTCGTACGAGATTGGCAAATCCTTCTGCGCTAAGTTCTATGTGTGTGGGTTCGACATGTATGTGGTGGCTGTAGGTGTCGGTGAATACTTCAATTGCATTGAAGCCGTTGGATTCAGGGAGGGGTCCGATCATGTCTGCTGTGACCTTTCGCCATGGTTGTTTGGGGGTGTCATGTGGGTTAAGAGGTACATGTAGAGGCTGTCGATCAATCTTGTCTTCTTGACACTTGATGCATCCGTCTGTGTATCGGCGGATCATTTTTTGCATTTGTGGCCACCAATAGTTTCGTTGAATGAGTTCCTGGGTTTTGTACCGCCCAGGATGTCCAGCTAATGGGTTGTCGTGGTGGTCTCGAATGATTCGCTCACGGAGTTTATGATTTTTGGGCACATATATGCGGTTGTCGTAGAAGATTAGTCCGTCTGATTCCTTCCATTTCTTGTCTTTACCTTCTAAAGCTTGTTTGGCTGAAGGATCTAGTTTTCGCAACGGATCCTTTAGCTCTGGCAGGTATTCCGGTGGGTCGTGAGTTATGACTGCTTCCAACGCTTTGAAAGTCATAGGTGTTAACATGACCACGTTTTCGTTGTCCTCATGTCCCATGTCATGGTCTGGTCTTCTAGATAATAGATCTGCCCGTTGATTTTGTTTGCCCGGTTTATGATGTAGGGTATAGTCATAGTCCGCTAATTCTGTGACCCAGCGGGCCTGTCGTCGATTTAGTTTCTGAGGTTGTCGGAAATATTGTAAGTTCTGATGGTCTGTCCAGATTTCGAAGGTCTGTCTGGCTCCTAGTAGTAGGTGTCTCCATTCGGCCAGCGCTTCCATGATTGCGAGCATCTCTTTGTCATAGATCTCGTAATTTCGTTGTGTGGGTGAAAGCACTTTTGAATAGAAGGCTACCGGGTGCCATCTTCCTTCTATCTGTTGAGAGATTACCACACCGATTGCTCCTTCTGATGCGTCTGCTTCTATTCTAAATTGTCCTTCGTCTTCGGGTATGCGAAGACAGGGCACTGTTGTGATGGTCTCTTTTAGGGTGTCGAAGGCTGTCTGTTGTTCTATTTCCCATTTCCATGTATCGTTTCCAGTTAGTTGTGTCATGGGTTTCGCAATTTTGCTGTAGTCTTTAATGAACCTCCTGTAGAAACTGCAGAAACCTAGAAACTGTTGTAGTTCCTTTTTGTTGTTGGGAACTGGCCATTTTCGAATGCCATTGACTTTGATTGGGTCCATTTCGACTTTGCCTTCTGAGACGATCAATCCTAGAAATTCTATTTGTTGTTTTTCGAATTCGCATTTTTCCGGTTTTAAATAAAGTTTGTTGGCGCTGAGGATAGATAAGACCTGACGAACGAGTTTGCGGTGTTCATCTATGTTGTTGGTGAAGATGAGTATGTCATCAATGTATACAAGGACCTTTCCAGTATTGATCAGGTCCCGTAGGAGTTCATTCATCATTGTTTGGAATGTGGCGGGTGAATTTGTGAGTCCGAAGAACATTACTAGGGGTTCGAATACTGTAGTTTTCCGACCACAGGTTCGTCCCCTGTCCCCTCAACCCATGAACTGAACCTAAATAGGGGGACAGTCCCCCCCCTTTCAGAGGCAATGAACCTGGAAGCGGGACAGGTACACTATTACATAATCACTTTAGCGCTCAAATTCTGTAATATAAATCACTTTTCCCAAAAATTTGGCCACTGTACAACTCTTGTGAGCTCTGTTTATGCATTTAATGCATATCCATATCCATTTAGAAGGTTTAATGTTGATACATCAATGGTATGAACCATGATGTCCCCCCCTCATTCTACTGATGAACTCGGAGATAACTGGGACACATTATGTAATCAGTTACATAATGAACTTGTGGTCGGAAAACTACAGTAGTCCTCGATTGGTTAGGAAGGCTGCCTTCCATTCGTCTCCTTCTTTGATTCATACGTTGTTGTATCCCCACCTTACATCAAGCTTTGTGAAATATTTGGCGCCTTTCAGCTTGTTTACTAGCTCTTGGATGAGGGGAAGAGGATATCGATTTTTGATGGTCATGTCATTGAGCTTTCGATAATCCTGTACTGGCCTTAACCTTCCATCTTTTTTCTTGATGAAGAAGAAGGGTGAGGCCATCGGAGATTTGGAGGGTTGGATGCGTCCAGTGTGTAAATGTTCTTCGAGAAACGTGTCGAGTTCTTTTTGTTCGTCCAGGTTCAGAGGATACACTTTGCATCCCGTTGGTTCTGATCCTGGCTTTAACTCTATAGCGTGGTCCCAAGGTCGGTTTGGTGGAAGGGTGTCGAACTCAGTCTTCTCGAAGACTTCTTCGAACCCTTTATATTGTTCTGGGATAGGATCTGTTTTCTTGTTTTTCTCAAATTCTTCTGCTAGTGCGTTGGCGATGGATTGGTGAGCTCGCATGAAAGCCTTGTTCCTTCTAATATTGCAAGATGGCTTTGGGTATTTCATCCAAATCCTATCTCCTTCTTCCACATTTTCTGGTTCTGGTTCTAGGTATCTGCATGCCGCGGGACATCTGGTGAAGTGTAATGATCCTGTGGTCCAGTCTACTTCTGGGTTGTGGAAGTTTAACCATTCGTGTCCTAGGAACACATCCGATCGTCCTAGGTTAGTGACCACGAACTTTCGGATCTCGGAGTGTCCTTCTATGATCATTTTTATTTCGGCGTAATGCATGATCTTCCCATTGTTGTTTTCTGTTCTGTCTGTGTTGTATGCGGAGATTGGATGTTCCCATTTGTGTAGAGACAACTTCTTTTCTTCTGCAAATCGTTGGCTGATGCAGCTGCCCGTACAGCCACTGTCAAGAAGCGCTTGTGTTTGGTATCTGGTCCCTTTTTCTAGATCTTGGAGTTCTATCTGGGCGTTTAGCTCTCGATCTGTCTTCGTGGTTCTGAAGATAAATCGTTTAGGCTCATGGAGATCTTCTAGCCAATCTAAAGCTTCGTTGGTTGGAATGTTCAGTAATTGTTTAACAAGGTGTTGGTTCACTTCTCGTTGTTTCTGATTGTGCACCCATTGTTTCAATGTCCCTATTCCTGCTTCGGCTGCTAAATCTCGTAATCTTGATAGGACCCATAATGAGGAGAAGGGCTTGGGTTTCTTTTGCTCTGACCGTGGTTGTTTTTGGAAGTGACCCGAAGAAGTAGATTCTTCATCTTCGACTTCTTCGATCGTTGTCTTCCATTTGGTGCCTGTTTCCATTCTGACGCTGGACTCTTTTGCATGTGAAAAAGATGTATTCCTATTATACAATGCCTCGGGGCATGTTTGACAAGAAATGTGTGCATAAGAGTCCTGACCGGGGGATGACGAAGTTGCGTCTACTTCGCTCCCATCTGAAAACCCGCAGCTTGTCTCAGCTGTTCTCTTTCTTCATCTGTAATGTGTGTGAAGTCGATAAAGTCTAATGTGCGCGTAGTGAAAGGTCATTTTGGAAGTGGTTTGTTTTGACAGTATCGACCTGGGTGTTTGCTATGACAATCTGGGCATTCTCCTCTGCAGTCTCGGGAGAGGTGACGTCCCATTTTTTTGCAATGTCAGCATTCAAGCAGTCGTTTTGTTCGTCCTGCTTCAAGATCCATTGGCTGACCTTGTCCTCCGTAGGTGCGTGCTGAGGTGTTATCTGTGGAGGTTGTATTGGATCGTTGTGGGGGTGTATACGTGTTTCGTCGAGGTGGGATTGGTGCTCCAGTGTGAAAGGCGTTTGATCTCAATTTCTCTTCTTCGAGTGCCATTTCGATGTTGTATAATTTCTGTTTCATTTCGGTGTATTTGGTGGGAATCAGTATTCCTCCTCTGTACAATTCTGTTCGTATCTCCTGTCGTACTTGGCTTTTAAGGAGATCGATAAGGACAGCATCTAGCTGTCGATATCCTGCAGTGGCGGCTTTTAGTTCGAATTTGGTGAAGTATTTGGTTAGGGTGTCTTTTCCCTGTCTGAGGTTTCAAAGTTCGTTAGCGGCATTGACTTTTAAGTTCGGATCTTCGAAGGCTTCTTTGAGATCTGTAATGAACTTTTTAAAGTCATTTGCCACGAGAGTGCCGTTGTAGGAGTGTGATTCCTTCCAGTTTCGGAGCCAATCTGATGCGACACATGGTGATCCATCTTCCGTGCCGAGATATGATATGACGAACCATATCTTTCTTTCATCGTCTTTGAATTCATCCACATAGGCCATGAGGTAAGTATCGACTGCTAGGATGAATCCTTCCCAGTTCTTTTTGTCGCCTGTAAATCTTGGTGGTCTAGCGATTTTGATTTTAGAACTGGTTGTTATTGCTACGGCTGGCGTGGTTGTTACTCGTTCGACTGGTTTGTCTTTTGGAATGCCATCTGGCATTATGATGACGGTGTTTCCACCGGTTGCTGGTTCTGCTAATATGGTGCCCATTATTCCTGTGGTTGACTCGAATAGTTGTACTATCTCTCCGACCAGAGAGTATTCTTTTCTGTCTTTGTGGATTTCGTACTTGGCTCCTTCGAGTGATGTTCCAAGAACGCGGACATAGTAGTCTCCTTCCATTCTTTGCGACGCGCAGTATCCTAATTGTCGTATGATGCGAGAGTCGACATGGTCGTGGCTGTCTGGGTAGTAGTATGGCGGTTCTATGGTGTATACCATTTTTTCCGGGGCTTTTCCTGATGTTGATGCTGTGTCCATATCTGTCATTTCTGGAAGTGAACTTGGCGTAGAGATGACTTGGTGGGTTGTAAGGTTCGGTGTTGTGGAGTCGATATGTAGGGTTCTGAAGACTCTTCTTTGATCGTTGGTAGCTCCTGAGTTCGGACTCGAGGAGTTTCAGGTTCTGGTGATTCGGGTGGAGTGGAGAAAGTTTCTTTGAAGGGTACTGGGATATCTTCAATATCTTCTGCCCAGGTGTCAAGGAATTGATATTCCTCTACTGCTTCTTCGAGGAAATCTGTTGTGATGATGACGTCTCTTGGTTCGAAGGTTTTTCTATCTGAGTCGTATTTGATTTCTGGGATGTATCCGACGTACACGTTGCGGTAAACGTGGTATGATCCGTCGACCTGTACGTGGGTTACAAAGTGATTTGGTCCGTATATGCTGTTGATGTATCTGGTTAGGTCAAGCGGTGCTGAGACTATTACTTGGTCTCGGGTTATTCTGACGGGTGTGGACGTGCTGGGTATAGACGTGGCGGGTGTCGTGTTCCTTGATGTAATCGTATAGAGACCTGAGGGTCTCTTCGACAGTGATTGGATCAGTTTGTTCGATTAGTTCTTGTTCTTGGATTTCATCAAAGAAATCTCTTTCGTCGTTGGTTAAGATATTCAGCATCCACAGTAGGTCTGCTGAGTGAATGTAATGTGACTCTTTTTCAAGAGCTGCTCTGAGAACACCCCAAATTTTCAAATAGTCTTTATTTGGTGTGCTAAAGTGTCGGCAAGTGGTTATAAACCAATCTTCCAACCGTGCTTGTCTCGCTACCCTCGTTTGAATCTGGGAGAACGCCGGGGCGTTTCCTCGTCTGACTGTCGTTTGCGTTTGTTGTGCCGTGCTGGCGTCTTTGTGGTGCTGATGTGATTGGGTTTTTCTAACTCTGCTGTGAGGAGTTTGCCTTCTTCTGATTGATATGGTTCTGACCACGCTGCGGTGTCGAACCCAAAGCTTATGTCCGTATTGATTCCTTTGTCTGTGCTGTTGTTGTCTGTGCTGGTCCTGGTATCTTCGTAGAGATGTCCCCACCTTCCTCGATTGATGTCGTCGAATCGTTTTTTAAGACTTATGAAAGTCGCTAGAGGAATGTGAGCGGTGTAGTCTATCGGGTTAGTGTTGGTGCTGCTGTCTTTGTATTCTTTGACTTCTGGTTCAGTCTCAGTGGCGATGGTTTTGTACGTCTTTCTTCGACTAATCCAGTCCTGTGTGAAGAGATGAGTGTAGTAGATTCTGCTAATAGGTCCGGGTGTGTAGTCGAATGGAGCAGAGTATTGGTCAACGATGTTGTTGATGCGTTGGTGGATGGCGATATATGGTGCGAAGTTAGAGTTGATTTGAGTTTGGTGAAATTGTCGGAGTATTCGGTTGTTTCGAGTTCTTCGTTGCTGTTCAGCCTCTGTGCGTATAAACGCCACTTAAAGCCGTTAGCAATTCAAAACTGGTTAGTTTTGTCTGCTTACTGTCGTCTGTTTTTTTATTGGGAACTTCCCGTTTGTCAACGGTACTACCAAGGAAGACGATGAGAGTTTACAGGCGGGTTGCTCCGGTGTGACGGTTCTGTCGTACTCGAAGTCGTCTATTGATGCGACGGCGTCGTTCGAGACAGTGCCAAAGGACTCGGAGGAGAGAGTAGATAATGAGGATGAGATAAAGGCTGAGGATGCACTGAACGATTTCGGTGATTGTGAGTGGTTTGTGAGTGAGAATTTTGGCAGTCGCTCGTTCGACCGAGTTGAGTGAGGTGATATTTAGTTTTGGTATTTTGTAAGGCAACGAGCAAAATGAGAGCTTATCAGGCCACTCAAAGACTCGGTGAAACTTATAATACCAAAACTAAAGAATACAGCGAATAGCTACTGGTTTAAATACTGAGTGGTTATCTTTGGGGTGTAAGGAATAAGGTTGTAGGGAAAGATACGAAGGGAAAAAGATAAGCTATCTCTGCCTCATGTCTGTGATAAGCTATCAGAAGTTAATGTTTAAGAGATAGCGGATAAGGGAAATGAAAGATAGGGTGATATGAATGTGAAATGAATAGGGTTCTGATAAGGCATGTGGTTGGGCGTCTTGATAAGGTAGGCGCTAAAGGGTGGAAATTGTAACAACCAGGTTGTAGTACTTGAATATATATCACTTACCTGAGCAGTGGAAGCTAACGTTTGGCTGCGTTCAGGTGTGAACACAGAATTACTGATTTGGCAGATGATTGCGCACGGACCATCTTCACTCGACAAAAACTCACTGGCACTACAATCAATTAGCCAGCTGAGCTACAAGTTAGGAAAATAAATGTAGGATACTTACCTGATTGATTAGTAGCAGAATTGTGAGGAGGGATAATCATGCGGTGAAGATATGGATGTGTCTAGGTTTTAGTGCAAAGTCCAGCTCTCTGTCAATATGAATTGTAAATGTAAAATTTGACTCACCTGGGGGAATTACCCAAATCATATCACTAGATCATTCACCAGCTAATATGAGCCTCCCTTGAGGTCAGTGAGACGATCTGAGGGAGTGATAGAGAGCTGAGAAAGTGTGTGTATGCCCTCGGCACATCGGAACATATCAGGCACAGTGGCTGTGCAAGTCAATTCTGGCCTTTCCCATCATTGAGTTGAGTGCAGCATGACCGAATCAACTCCTTACTGCTACCACCACCTGCTGCTTAGTATGTCACCATCACTACCCCTCAGCCTCAGCTCATTCTCGAGCCTGCGGACCCGCTGTAATGTCACGTCAACTATTTGCTACTCAGTCTCTTCGGAATACAACAATGTTGCCCAGCAAATCCTTCACTAAACTGACGACAAATCTACATTGCCATTGCCATTGCCAAAATCTCTCGCCAGGCAACCTGACAAAACCCGAAGCATCGGAACCTGGTTCCGATGCCACGTCAACACGTCTTGTCCCATTCCTGCTTCCCTCCATGCTCGACAAAGAAGTACAACCCTCAAATTCCAACAACGAAACCGCCTGCTGGCCATACTTCGGCCGATGAACACTCCTCTACACCTTTAGGACTGAACTTGTCTTGGGCATTGCCACTGGCTTCCGAGTCTGACAAGGTAAGTGAGTACTCAATCCAGTCATCCTCTTTCAGTGCATTGTTGCGATACCCTCGCTGCCAACGTGTAAGCTCCCAAATCCCGTATACCACACCACGAGCTACTGAAACCTGACACAACTGCCCTCCCATCAAACAACACCGATTCGAACGCGGTTCCGAGCGAACCTTTGAATCTACTGCTCCATCCTCACAACCACCGCTGAATCTCCCAAGTCCACCGTCGCATCCTCGAAACCACGCTGAATTCCCAAATCCGCTGCATCCCCAAGTCTTCTGCTGCATCCTCGAAACCATCTTCGAAACCATGAATCCCCCAACCCAACGACGACCTCACGAAAGCCGACGTCATGCAGGCCAACTTGTCCTGTCCACTCGCCTCGCCGCCTCCACCACGCCGCTGAAAAGGAACCTCACTGTGTGAGGTGGGCTGACTGCGCTGGAAATGGAAGTGCTCGGAATGGGCTGATGCTGACACCAACTCACACTAACACACACACACACACAATGCAAGCACTAAATCCAACACCCAAACACCTCTTTTAAGGTATTCCTTTCGAGTTTGGAGACTAGAGAAATGAACTACTAAAACTTGAAACTTCTAAAAAAGTCTCGAAGTCCCGCGGGGCGTTAACTACTGACTAAGCGAAGCTCTCCTGACCACAGAAGACTCTCCCAATCACAAGCTATCTACGGGTGACTTGAAACAAGCCAAA